>CANUEY010105499.1:0-22113 GCA_948099555.1 Croton setiger
CATGAAAAGGATTAAAATTTTAGGAAAATTATATTGGAAAAGAGGAGAGAGCGAACCGAAAAGGAATTTCGGCAATTCCGAATTGGGAGCCCTTGCTATCCTCAGATAAATTTTAGGGGTACGAAAATTGAGCGTCAACACCACTTATATTTTTGTAAAAATGCAAACATTTTTAAATAAACTTGTTTTCGCTCCTCCACGAGCTTAACAGCTTGGAAGAGCATAGACGCATCCATAGGCTGACTCGGATTGGTCGACCGAGCGAGGACTGACGCATATTCCACCAGTCCTCCATCTCGCGGTGGGAGGAACAATGGAACACTCTGTTCATTGGAGATTACACCAGACGCCCTAAGGCTTCAGATGAGTACCTACAGTGTAACATTCCTAACCAAATTAAGCGTCAAGCATGACGTCATTATAGACATAAAGTCAATTTTACGTAATTTGTTACATAAACATCATTTTAAATTGAAGTTTCTTATTTGTTAATAAATTAATAATTTGAATATGTTATTGAATTAAGTAATGAATGTGAATAATTTAAGTTTTAGGCTAGTTTACAGTCAATCGACATAAACGAAGCTTGGGTTTTTGCTCACACGACCGATAAAATGTCGGAAACGCAGAAAATTTAAAAGAAATGAATTTGACATTTTATATTTTGGTTATTGAATGAATGTTATTTGCTTTGAAACCCTAAAACTATGACGAAGTCATATGATTTTGGTTTCGTAGGCATTGCCGAGGTTCCGGAGTCAGTTTCGGGCGCCGACTGGGCTGCGAATATTTTTCGGACCCGATTTTGCCGAAACTTTAAACTTTATTTTTAATAGTTATTTTATGATTAAAAATGCAAAGAAATGGTTAAAATTGAATGGTTTTGGGCAGCAAACCAAAGAAGGGAAGAAGGAAAGGGTAGTTTAGGGTTAAAAGGGATAATTATGGTTTTAAAGTTAAAAATGAAATAGAAGGTGTAAGGAAGTTATGGGGACTTGGAATATGATCAAGTCTATACATGGATAAAAAACAACAGCAAACAAAAATAGAGGTGGAATATTTTTAAAATAATACAACCATTTATTTTTCATTGTAAGAACACAATATTTTAAATGCATATCATTTTGAAACAATTGCAATCTCTCAACAATATTTACACTAAATTGAAGAAAAATATGAGAAATTAGTTTATAAACATGAATAAAAATATTTGTAGCATTATTAAAAACTTACAATAAATTAATAATAGGTGAACAAACATCCCAACTTTGTGGGTAAATTTCAATGTCACGATTTTCTTGTGAATTATAACGTAACAATCCTCTCATACACCTTACGTCATAAAACATGCAATTTTTTTTATAACATATTAACTCTCAGATTAATTTAAGACATTTTCATTAATTAACTTAGCATATAACAAAAACATTAAACCAACTCTCATACATAACATATTACAAATCAATATTTACATATATCAATATGTTATATAAAATCCTGATTATCCAAAAGTTATAATAAACATAACATCTTAATAATATACATATACCAAAACATATATTTATGCTATACAAAACATAGCATAAAACAGAAACTATATGCAGCATTTACAAATGACGTGATGTGAGTCGCATACTCAGCAAGTGCAAACCAACACCAATTACAGCCAACAAGTAAGGCAATTAATCATAACATATCAAAACTGCATAATATCAGGTCATTTATATCATATATAAACAAAAAAATAACATAAGATGCATAATGACATGACTTTCCTTTTACTTTAGTTGTGATTTATCGATCAAGTTTTGCACCGAAAATTTCACGGCATATCAGTAACCATAGCTGGCCAGCGAACATATAAGACTGGAATAACGTCGGTCAATAGGGGATCCGAAGATTAACCTTTAATATGCAGTATTCACCAAATCATTTTGCATCGTATAGGACCCGTAGGTCTTTCTATATCATATAGGACCTGTAGGTCTTTCCGTCAAATCGTAGTGAAAACCATAGGTTTCTCTCGTGAAATTTGCAAACACCGGCTACGATAATCACAACGGTCATATTTAAGTCCTGCGGAAAATCATTTATATAACATACATTCCATATCGTCATGCTTCATAATAATCATGTGACTAGGCTTCTGTACCGGCTAAACAACATATATATATCAAAAATCAAATCAAATAACTCAACTGGTTAGATTTCAGTACCGGCTCAGTAACCACAAACATCACAATTCATTTATCAAATATTTCTAGTTGACCGGGCTTCAGTACCGGTCCAAACAGTTCAATATAAGCATATAACAGCAGTTTCATATATCACAGATGACCGGGCTTCAGTTTCGGTCCAAACAATATAGCATATTTGGCAAACTCACAAAGTCAAAATCAAAATATAAGTAAGTGGGTTTAGCACTTACCTCACTGCTGTGAACTCGGGTGGGCCTCGGGTTGTTTATCCCGCGCCGCTCGAGAACTCGATGCTCCTATAATGCATAACATAGCAGTGATGTTCAATTAATCAAATCAAGAATCCATATATGCTATGATGCATGATTTAATATTTAACTCTCTGAAATAATTGAGTTTTAAATTTAATTCATAAAATTTTCTATGAATTTTAACTCAATCCGCAAAATTTTCTCACTTAAAACCATTTTATAAAATATTAAAAAATAATTATTAAACTCAATTTATCATATAATAATTACAATTAATAATAATAATTATAATTATAATTATTAAAACCAAAATAATAATTAATTAAACCAAATAATAAATTAAATCCTCAAATTTCTAACAAAATATTTAATCTTTGATTTTTGGGTTCAAAATGATCTCAAAATAAATTTTTGACGTCAAAAACGGATTCAAGACGTCGAAATTAGGTTGGTAGGGTCAAAATATAATTTATAAAAGTTTATGGGTAAAAAATATAAGCAAAAATAAACTTTAGGGGCTAAAATGCAATTTTTACCAAATACAGGTGCTGGATGCATAAATTGGCTCAAAACGCAGGGGATGTCGTCGTTTTGGCCGCTGGGTAATTAATCAAAACACAGCCCCTTGCTGTCGTTTCATCCGCGCGCCTGATGATCAAAACGCATGCCTCTATGTCGTTTTGATCATCTTCAAGCTCCTGCTTGCTTCTATTTTGCCCGAAAACCCTACTTTCCAACCAACTTCCAGACGACTGTATGTCCTCTTCCGGTGGCTTTTCGGCAAGTTACGACCACCATTCTCTTCCTCTACACCCCCTCTATCTAACCATCGGGCCGAAATTCCCGAAAACTCTCTAAATCTTTAGATATAATCTCCCAAAATTGGCACCTTAACATTGTTTTTCTCAAATTCCAGATTTTGCCAGTTTTTCTCCCAACTTTCGATAATCCGTCCAGCCACCTCCGGTGGTTTTCCAGTGAACTAAGACCACCAAACTCTTCCTTTACACACCCTCTATCGAACCATCGAAGCCAAATCTCCCCATGCACAACCAGTTGGAAGATATAAGCCTCCAAAGTAGCAACCTCAAAACTGTCTAAATAATCGTGCATTATTTCCTCTTGAATTTCTGATTCTTTGTCTCTTCCTCCAGTAGCACTTGATCTGGGTTGAGACATTTTTTTTATTGAAAGAATAAAAATTAATTAAACTTGAGAGAATAATAGTAGGAACTAGGAAGAGCAAAATTAAATTAGCACTAAACAAGAGACTAAATGAGAGAGTAGTAGAGAATTGATTTGAAAAAATCAATCAAATGGCCTCCTATTTATAGAGAAATTACTTAAACTTGTCGGACATAAAATACCCTCGAGAAATAATTGTTAATAGTTGTTGGGAGGGTAAAATTGTCCAAAATTCTTTTTTTGAAAAAAGAATTTCAGCATAATGCAACAGACTACCTGCGGGCTAGCCCAACGGGATGCCATAGTTTGAGGGCAACAGTCATTAGCCGAGGAGGCCTAGCGGTTCAGCACGGCGGTTCTGGCAACGGTCATACGCCCGGCAGTTCCGACTATTAGGGTTGGCGGTTTCAACCCGACAGTTAACCGAAAAAGAATTGGTTGCCAGCTTGTCAAACAGTTTTTAGATGGTTAAGGGTTGGAACGAATCACAGTTCAATGAGAGGTTGAACCTGAATCAGATTGCCTCCTAAACAGTTCCAGGCCAGGCTTCCTCTTGTTGGGCTATTGGGGGGTCGGTTCCAGTTAACTGTCGGGTTTCGTGGGCTGACCGGTATATGGCCAAGTTTAGTATTACCTATCCTTTGAAGAAGATGAACCTTTAAGGAGAAGTTACTCCTTCACTCTGATTGAGTAACTATAGTTAAGGGTTAAATGCTGCATTATTTTCAATTTTTTTGAAGGCGAGAGTTGGAATTTTCATTTCCCACTTGTGCAGAAACAATGCCTATGTTATTTTTGGGTGCATTTAACAAATAACAATTAATAATTCTTTGTTTTTTCTTCTCATTTTGGGTGCATTTACTGCATATGCACTATTCTATGACAAAATGAAACTTAGTCAGATAAATTAATTTATTGAGTTAGCCGTATTTATAGATCAAATGTATTCATATTATTAACACATGTGTATCAAATTGTCTTTGTAAAATAATGCGCTTCCTTATTTCATATAATAATATTTGTACGTGAATGATATGACTTGTGAAGACTTGATTTTTATCTCCCAACTACTAAAAAACGAGATATTATAGTTATAAAGCACACCAGATTATTTAAAGTCTCTATTATTTATAACCAGTCAAAAGTTCTAAAATGCATATAATTTAACAAGGGAAAGTAGTATTATTTTTAATTTTATAATTTATAATTATAACATCATTGTCATCCATTTATATTTTAAAATAAAAATAATAAATCACAGCATATATATATATATAATAACAATATAAGAAAAAATAGTATATATCATGATTGGCACCATCGCAATCGCGCTGGAAATGGTATAGAGATAGAAACAGATAGGCTCAAAGGGGAAACAGCAGCTTAGCATACCACGGAATATCTAAAACTTACAAAACCCACACTCACTTACTCTGTCTTTTTCCCCCTTTGTTCTTCAACATTATTTTCACAGCTTCCAATAAACAAACACTCCCTCCTTCTTCATTCAGATTTATCCACTTTAAACCGTAGATTAGAGAAAGCAGGGTAGAGATATGAAGGAGAAGAGTGAAAGTGGAGGTGGGTATGTTAGAGCAGATCAGATAGATCTGAAAAGTTTAGACGAGCAGCTTCAGAGGCATCTTAGTAGAGCATGGACTATGGAGAAGAACAAGAGCAGAAAAGATGGAGAAGAAGGAGATGGTGTAGGAGTATTTGTACCAAGAACTTATACTACTACTAACTCTATTACTAGACAAGAATGGGAGATTGACCCTTCTAAGCTTATTATCAAAACCGTTATTGCTCGTGGCACTTTTGGTACTGTTCATCGTGGCGTTTATGATGGCCAAGATGTTGCTGGTATGTTTCTGCAACTTTCTGCTTCTTTCATTTCACCATTTCTTCAATGCCCAATTCTCAAATTTAATTTCTTTTCTTCTTATGAGTCGGACACATCGATTGTGCATGCAAAGTTTTCATTTTATTATGTTTTTTAGTTATGATTCAAAAACCATTTTTGAGCATTCTATGTTCGGTGAAATATCCCATAGAAATGTTTGATGTTTATAGCATTAATTAGCGTTTTTTAATCTATATTGTTAGTAGCTTAACTTGGTTTTTGACTCAAGCTTCTACGTTATATGGTGTTTTCTAAGCTCATTAATTTCATTGCTTTTGCAGTTCCTTAAAAGCAATTAGATCATTGCAATTTTTTTTTTTTTTGTGGAAATGCCGATTTTTCTTCATTAATGTCCTCACATTTTTGTTTTCAGAATCTCTCTGTACCTACTAAGTTGTAAAGAAGGGGAATTTAAGTCTCTTCTTATGTGTAGTATTATTTAAGATTATGATTACTAAGAAGTGCTGAAATAATCCATTTGCTTAGTTGAAAGATGTTCTCCATACCTTAAAATCTGCAATTCAAGCAGAGGAAAACTTTCTTTCAGAAGATTTTTTTTTCCCTTTCTTTTGCACTTAAAATCACGAAGTAGTTGGTGATTGACCCTTATTGATCTAACCTTGCAAAATCTGTGATTTCACGAGATTGGATGAGTTGACAGTTAGCTGCTAGAAGATTTGCTTTTATTTATTTATTTTTCTTTTGATGTCCCAACTTTTTTGTGTCCAAACTTATCACTAGTTACCTTTCATTTTTTTGCATGTCACTTTCTGTAAATAATAAATATCACTACTGAGTTGAGGCTATCTTGACCCATCTTCTACCTAACTTTAAAGCTGCCAAGTGGATGCTCATCTCATCGTTGTTGATTATTTTGGTGTTTTGGGCAAGATAACTAGAATCTAATTGCTACATAAAACTTCATTTAAGCATAGCAAACTATATTTGTAATATTTCCATTCATGGAGAGTACTTGCTCTTAAGTCAATTTTAATTTTGTTTTCTTATTAACTATTATGAAATTGAATCCTAAGCCCTTCATCTGTTTAGTTTTCACAAATTTTGGCAATACATTGAGTTTTTTTTCCTTTCTCAATCTCAGTTAAACTCCTTGACTGGGGGGAGGAGGGTCACAGGTCAGAGGCTGAAATAGCTTCACTTAGAGCAGCTTTTACACAAGAAGTCGCTGTTTGGCATAAGCTTGATCATCCTAATGTAACTAAGGTAAAATTTGATCTTCTTCTTTCCTTTCCCTGTGGAATTGAAGTGAGACTACAAATTTTAAATCAATTTGATAATGGGACATAAATTTTACAAGGGAAACTTTTGTTGATATGCAACACTCTTTTTTATTTTTTCAATGATGCATGTGAGCAGTCACCTTTAAGCTGCCATACTGTGAAATAATTAAAGGAAAACTTTTCTATTATTTGTGGTTTTGTGGAATTATAGATTTTTATCATTGATTTTTTCTAGGGGAAATTAACAAAAAGAGTTAAAAAGCGGAAAAAAACACGATGCAGTCTAAGATTCAATATTCCAGAATCCTTGCTAATACTACTACTAATTCCATTAAAATTTAGCATTTCAGTCGCATTTTGTCATTCACTTCCAAGAAGTTTATATATTATATCTTCGAAAATAAGCATTATTTAACTCCTATTTTTGTTAAGGTTAATAATAATGCCATAATCACTTGGCAGTTTATTGGAGCGACAATGGGATCATCAGAGTTGAATATACAAACTGAGACTGGTCACATGGGAATGCCAAGTAATGTTTGTTGCGTTGTTGTTGAATATTGTCCTGGGGGTGCTTTGAAATCTTACCTAATAAAGAACAGAAGAAGGAAGCTGGCATTTAAAGTGGTTATTCAACTAGCACTAGATCTTGCACGAGGGTCAAATTCTCTTGCCCCATCTGTCTTTTATGTGATCTTCAAATCTGCTGAATTTTAGATTATTTCGTCATGTGTTCCCATTTTCCATTTATAGTCGAAGTATACAACATAATTAAAGTTCATTTAAGCTGCTATCATTTTTCTTATAGGCTGAGCTATCTCCATTCCAAGAAAATTGTCCACAGAGATGTTAAAACAGAAAATATGCTTCTGGACAAGACTCGGAATGTAAAAATAGCGGACTTCGGTGTTGCTCGCATGGAAGCATCAAATCCTAATGATATGACTGGAGAAACTGGAACACTTGGATACATGGCACCTGAGGTACGCTACTCATGAAGTATAGTAACCTCCACTTACTACACCCCAAGCATTTTTATAAAGCACTTAAGAGTGTTTATCACTAATTGGCTAGTTGAGAACGTGGCTTTAGGCTTGGATTATATCTACTATTTAATATTGACTATTAGTTTTAGATTATGATTCTTCTATCCTGATATAACTTAGAAGCATTTGATATTATATTTTGATGCTTCATGTTGTTGTAACTTGGAAGTTCCAATATTCTGAATCCAAACAGAAAATGAAAGGCCAGATTTTAAAGACTTTTCGATGGAACATGTTTTTCTTTGGAAAGAACTTTGTTTGAATGCTTATGAAAAAAGATAAAGATTTTTTAGCAGATACATCATCTGATGTTTAACAATTTGAAGCTTCGTTTGAATGTCAACTGGTGACCTTTGCATCAGCTTTTAGATTTATTCATTTATTTATCACTACATTAGGATTGTTTTTGAAGCTTACTTTATTTGACTTCATCTGCAAATAATTTGCAACTGAAATAGGTTCTCAATGGCAACCCGTACAATAGAAAGTGTGATGTTTACAGTTTTGGTATATGCCTGTGGGAGATATATTGCTGTGACATGCCGTATCCAGACCTAAGCTTCTCAGAAGTTACATCAGCTGTTGTTCGACAGGTGAACCAAGTTTTTCTTTTGTTTGCAATTATATATTATAGCTGTACTACACAAACTTATTCTATATAATACAACAGAATTTACGGCCAGAAATTCCCCGTTGTTGCCCAAGCTCCCTTGCAAATGTAATGAAGCGATGCTGGGATGCCAATCCTGACAGGCGGCCAGAAATGGATGAGGTTGTATCAATGTTAGAGGCAATTGACACATCCAAGGGTGGAGGTATGATCCCCGGTGATCAACCACAAGGATGTCTTTGTTTCCGTAGATATCGAGGACCGTAAATTGCATGATTCAGAGAGTTTCAGTTCACTTGAAGATATTTGTGCTGTTACAAAAGCTGAGGTCATAGTAAACAGCGGAGGCTATACACACAACGGAGCCCTGCAGTTTAACTATTTCTTTTATCGGATTATCTGTTCTGTAAATCTCTCTTTCTTTAAATCTTGGTCTTGTTCTGTTTTGTAAGAATTATGCATCTTATATGTCTGACCATTCACTCAATGAATGAGTCGGCTATACCTTTTCTGTATTATGAGCATGTTGAACCAAATTGTTTTGATCATTATGGAAGGAACAAACGCATAATCTTATAACAACGATGGGTTTGTGTAGATATGAAATGTGGGTTGGATTTGGAATGTGCTGCCATTATAGTTGAACGTCAAAGTTCAAACTTCGAAGGAAAACTTGAAACTGGGAAAAGATACAGGTTGTGTTTAATAGGGTTGAATTTCAAACTTGATTTGTCGAGCAGTAACTTGCTTTGAGCCAAAAGAAAAGCTAAACATAACTTCAAAAGGCATCTCTAAATACCAAGATTGTTGGAGCCCTATAATGTTGAGAAATATACTCTGCGATCTTATGGTTATCAAGCTGAGTTAATCCACAGATTCTGTATTATCAAGTTGAAATGATCAAAGAGCCTCACTTAAAGATATTGTGAACTAGTCTACTTTAGAAGTGAGAGGAAGACAATTTGTAACCAGAAAAACTGAGAATGCCTATAATATTAAATGAATCAATGAAGAAGTTGGCTAAATACATTCTCAAATCAGTCTACAATTCTTCCGAAATCAATGTTTCAAATATAATTGAATAAATATCAAATAAGAAATTTGATCTGTCCAACATAGAGCAGCATTGTACCTTCTTCACTAAATTTTCTGGAAAAAGGTTAACTCTCTTATTCATTCACACTTAGCCTGCAATCTTATAACTTGGATTGACTAAATTATCCAAACCAGACACCACTTGCATTGACTCGATCACATCACCAACCTTAAGATCAGCCAAAAAATCCTCATTTTCAGTTATATAACCAAAAACAGCATACCGGCCATCCAATATATTTGCATTGCTGGGTGTCAGTTCACTTTCTTTCAACAGCCAAAATACCTGGCTTGAAGCTGAGTTGTCCTCAAATTCCTGTTTACAAAATGAAAAATTTTCAGGTGATTTACATTCGCATAAAAATGGCAAACTCATCTAAAAAGTAACAGACAAAAAATGAGAAAGATATGCCAGTATATTCAAAATTGAACTCTCACATCTCTGGCCATGGCCATTGTTCCAAATGCATTGAATGGAAGCTTCGTTTGAGCCTTATATAAACCAAGTTCCTGTCATGTGACAAGATATGTAAAATTAGTAATTCCAGAGTATCAGGTATAGATAGAAAAGGATTTCCGATGGCTGGCCTCAAAATGTTTCATTTTTCTTTTTTACAAAACAGGAATGTCCCAATAATAAGGACTAAATTAACCATTATGAGGAGAAAATAAAACATAACATAAAGTTATTGAAATGCAAACATGTTCCAATAACAATTTTAAGCAGAGATTATAAAACATTCAAGTCAAAGCCCTTTTCATGCAAGATGCATGCGAAAGTCAGATAGATGGGACCTTACTTCCAATGTTGCTCCGTAGAAGGGTGTTTTCTCCCCATCCGCCATGATTTCTAATGGTATCGTCCTCATTTTTTCTGTACTAGGATCAATGAAACCTTCTGCAGGACCTGCAGGATCTCCAGTTTGAACGACAAATCCATCCGCTGCAATTAATTGAATCAAATTGGTCAAATCCAAGGTAACAAAAATATTGGTCAGCAATTGTTCTCTTAAATAATTAGAGGCAGAGGAAGGGCCTGAAAAAAGCATTGCAGATGTGAAGAAGAAGCATTATCTGATTTCAATAATTTTTACCTCTCTGGATTTCCATGCCATCATAGAAGTGACGTTCCACCAGGTCTAGGAAATTCCCAGCAGTGACTGGAGCATTGTAGCCATCCAGAACAATGTGGAACACACACTCCTCAAGATTTGGATTATCTTTAACCTTGACCTTCATGTCAACAGTTGCTCTCCCCTTCAAGAGAGGCATATTTCGGTATTCTTCAGGCACTTCATATGGGAAGCCATCCACCATGTCCTCTTCAACACTGCAGAAACCCAATGCGCCAGGAAGATCTCAGCTGCAGTCAATGACAAGGGTATATATGAGAATAGTTTTTCTTAGGAGGACGAACTATTCCAAGTCCTCCATTTTTTTGTACAGAGGAAAAGTTACAGATGAAGTAATTATATTTCATGTACTGTTCAAGTTCCATGGTGGGTTCATTCGGTGTTATATTTATCAAGGTTAATATTTGGAAACAAACCACAAGAGGTAGCGGTTCTCTATGTAAAAAAGGGAGGATTCTTATGGGATAAATTTTGAAGTGTTTTCACTCGTCATTATCCCAAGATGATAAAAACAAATTAGCAAAAGCCCTTTCCCATAAATAGGTTTCCAATGACCATGTATGTGAAAAGATGCCAATAACTAGAAACTCAACATTAAAGAGATAAATCCATGAATTTGTTTTCAATAGCATAATCAACTTACAATATAATCTATAAAAAGCTTTAAATTACTGTGTCATGCATCTTAATTCGTCAAGTTTATTAACAGGTTAAGTCCTCTATGTGATTGAATATGATTATGTGACCTTTCAGCCAATGTGTGGGATCAAAAAAGTTTTCAAAATCTGTCACAAATATAGCATAACTATTTTAAAGCTTTCCAAACATAAAAGACTATCCCACTTTAAAAAGGCATCTCAATTGGACATTGCCTTTTCAAGATTTAAGTTTTACATAAAAAAAATATTTTAAGCACGCATAATGCTAGATTTTGAACCTGCAAATAATAATGATTGTACCACAACACGTACCCTCCAACATAATTAAGCAGCTCTTTCTGTTTTGGAGCAACCGCATCTCTGTTCCTGTCCTCAACAATCTGTCGAAGCTCATCCATTCCAGCTTCTAACTTGTCAAGCAGTTCAACTCCGTGGTCCTTCTTTGATTCAGCCAAGCCTGCAATAATCAAACTCTTTCCCTGCTTAAGGGATCGAGATGCCTGCCTCACATTCTATACAAAAAAGAAAACGATTATTACACATGAGCTCTAATCCAGCATATCTCACATAATACTACGGAAACAAAAAGGAATGGAGCATCTCACTCTCTCCACAGAGTCGAGTGCTTTGACTCCAGCGACTTTGAGACTGTCTGTTATATCTTCAAGTGGTTTCTGTACTTCCCTTATAGCTTTATTATTAATTGGAAGAGCATATCTTAACAATGCTCCAGGATCCTTGATTGGCGGTCCAGAAATTAAAACGGAAAGATCAGGCAATGCAGGAGTAGCTGCATATGCATTACTAGACCAATCCAATGCAGGAACTCCGGTAATCAACCCAAATGCTAAAGCCAGAGAAATTGCACATTCCTTCAGCGAAAATGGCTTCCATTTCTGTCATTTTTTCAAAAAAAAAAAATCACCATCAACGTTAACCATTAAAGCCCAAAATATTAAAGGAAAACAGCATCTAAACAGGAGAATCTAACTATATCTAATTATCTCATTTCTTCAGCAGATTTGAAGTCATTCTGAAACAAAATTACAATCCCAAAATGTTGCTTTGAATTACCAAAATAATATCAAATAAGACGCAGAAGCATTAACAAAGAAAAGAAGAGAATCACCTCTTGATTATGAAATTGAGGTTGATTAAAATTCTTAATAGAGCATCTGGAAGCTGATCGCCGAGCCCACCAAGCAACATTGCTACGTAAAGCGTTTGCAAAGCGAAATTGGTTTATCGGTCCGACAATTGATTTAGAGTTAGAGAAAAAAGAACAGCAGTGGCAGGGCATTATGGCTGCCATAACTGAAATCAGTAATCAGAAATTGAAGTAGAGAAGAAAGGGTATACGTATAACATGTAATTGCAAAACGAAGAGTGTGCGATGGAGATTTGAGTTGAGACTGACTAGTAGATAAGGTGTTTGGCGTGGGTCATGACTGAGCTGAGTGCGGGAAAGGATATACAGGAAGCAAAAGGTCATCCTCACGCTTTGGATAAGATTGGATTTTTGGTTTTTGATGGCTTTCGGATATGGATCCGTACAAAAACCAGCCTACACCTTTCATGGGTTCTGCTTCTTGGGCTTACAGTACGTCTTATATTTAAAAATATTAATAATGTCAATTTTTTTTAAATGTAATTTTGTGTTGATAGAAACTGAATTTTTAATTTACTAGTAAAAAACTACTAATAGCTATTAATTGGGGAAAAAAAATCATTGAAAAATTTGTTGTTGCTTCAACATAAGGGCAATGTAGTTTATTAAACTCAAACTATAAAGATAAGAAAGTTTATTTTTAAAATTAGAAGGATAAAATAATATATTTCAACAAATTTCAAGGACAATCTTGTAATTTTCCTAAAAATGTATTTTAGTGGTTTAAAATAAAAATTCATCCTAAGCTTAATGTTTTTTATTCTTCCATCTAACAAAAATTTTGCCATATAGAGATTGTTTTCTAAACTTAAAATCTTCAAATTAATTTTTAAGCTATTTTTAATTTCAGAACACTTTAAATGACTCGTGTATCCAAATTTTAAAGCTTTTTTTTTTTTAAAAAAATAATAATAATATTTACTGCTTCTTTGAAAATAGTTTTTAACTTTTAAGCATTTAAGTAAATGCAGGTTATTTTTTATTTATTTTTTTTAGAATATTGTTATTTTTAAATTTTAAGACGTTAATTTCATATTAAAATAGCTTAAAAATTATAAAGAATAAATAATACTACGGAATCTTTGTGGTTTTTTAGAAAATTTCGAATTATAGGCTATTTTGGGAATTCGTTGAATAGATTAAGACATAGAATGACTTGAAATTGCAGGGGAACATCTGTAAGCCACCGCTATTAACCGACCTCCTCAGGGTTCTACCTCAAAGGAAAGTCAAGCTCTTTCATTGGACAGGGAAAGGAGTCGGTCACATGCTGGTCGACCTTAGTAGCATTCAGCCTCCATACAACTAACCTACCTAATACTTAAAATCCATGGAGTCCAAGAACTTTAGAATCTTGGACCCCAAAATTCTCAGAGCATGCCAAATCTTATTAGACTTGTGATTTCAGGATCCTACCACCTTAACTTTCCTATAAAAGGAAATCTCAAACGTCACTTTAAGAACATATTCACACATTAGACTTTTAATATTAAGTATGATAACAATGAGTCAAAGAAAAAAAAAAACTTGAATTTGTATCTGATGCATGGAAAATTAGAATTCTTACATTTAAATATGTTATGGATGGATAATATTATATTTAAGTATGATAATAACAATCGAAAAAAAAAGTACGATAACAATAAACAAATCTAAAATGAGTATAAATATTTTTACAAAATCACTAAATTAATTAATTAATATATTATTTTAATTATTTATTAGTTTCTAACTTATATAATATGTTATTTTAATTATTAATAATTAAGTTATTTTAATTATTAATAATCACAAATTTTAAAGAAATCTTATAGTTAAAATTAATATAAAATAATTAAAATGGGATTTGTCCAAGTGGTAAACGGCTAAGATTTATTTAAGAAGATCATCCGTATAAAATTTCAGAGACCAGACGAGCTTTTAAAAAATATTTATAAAATAAAATATTCATATAATTAATAAATTTAATCAAATAACAATAATAAATTAACTAACAAGTTTCTAAATAAAAATAAATGTATAAATAAATAAAAAAATTATATTATTAAGTTTAATATATTTATATTATTAATAATATTTAAAAATTAATAATACTCAAGAATTTATTATTTTTAAATAAATTTTATTACTATTAATATATTATTAACTAAAATAATTACAATAAAAAAAATTAATAAATTTTATTACTATTAATATATTATTAACTAAAATAATTACAAAATAATAAAAAAAAAAGCTAGTAATCACAAATATTTGATAGCAATAACAAATCATTTTACGAATATATATTGATCCTGATTATTATCACATATGTCCTCACAGATTTGCACAAATTATACTGCAAACTTATTAATTTCACTTCTAAAAAATGTGTTACCAAACTGTTTATATATATATATACTCCACTATATATATTAGTATATATAGAGTATTTATATCAATATATATATTAGTATATATATGTTCTAATATATATATATATATTGGTATTTATACTTTATACATGATGACATTTTCTGTAGTATATATTATTATTATTATTATTATTATTATTATTATTATTATTATTATTATTATTATTATTATTATTATTATTATTATTATTATTATTATTATTATTATACATAAAATTAAAAAACCTAATAGTATATTAATGTAAACTTTAAGGACCTGAAATAAAAAGAAATACAAATGATAATATTGTCATTTTATATAAAGATAACAGTCAGTTAACGTCCATTTGGACAGAAGGACCTAATAGTACAATTTTTAAAATCTTATGAACCTATTAATACAAATTATAAAATAGAAGAATTACACAAAATATGAAGGACCTATAAATAATTATTCCAAAAATTAAACATAAAATAATACATACAATTCATAACTAAGTCAAAATAAAATAAAATTGGTGTTTTACCTATTTATCGGTTTGATATGATGTGGATGTTAAAAGAAGTGATATAAGTGAGTAAGTGCTAAGACTCTGATGGCAAAATGCACAACCATGCCCCTATTGTTTCATTTGCATGATTTTTCTAGTATTCAATGTGACCTATTGTATTTCTAAACTATCTAAAAGTGACCATTCATACATCTACCACATCACCTTCAAGGTTTTTTACAAAGTCCCTAGAAAATTATACAAATGGTGGTTAAAATATTATCTAAATGATCCCTCATCTTTCTTTTTCCTCAAGCTCCAAAAATGACAGAGGATACAATAGTGTAATTTTCCAACCCAAAAATTAACTTCCAATTCCGATGATAAAACATGCAATTGAGCATACCAAATTAAAACTCCCATAATGAGAATTCCAAATATGGTTTCAAATTCATTGTATCATCACCGTAACACATTGAAAAAATGGAAATGAAATTTTGGGTCATTTTGATCCATTTGTCCGACCCATTTCCAACTTAATCTTTTGGCCATCGATCACAAAAAATACTTATACCAATTGAAAGATATTGTTAAAATGAGTTGAATGGTGGTTTTAGATTCCAAATTTGATCGTCGAAGCTATAAAATAGTGTAAAAATGAGAAAAACGATAGTTCAAGGGCTCAATAAGTCAAATTGAACGATAGGATGCCATTAGGGAATTACAAATGATAGGGCTAATTATGTATTTGAAATCTAAAGTCATCGTTCAACTCATTTCAACAATATCTTTCAATTGATATAGTTCTTTTCTATGATCGGGGGCCGAAAGGTTAAATTTGAAATGAGTCAAAATGATCTAAAATATTATTTTCATTTTTTTTAAGGTGTTAGATAATGGAACGGTGAATTTAAAAGCATATTTGGAAGTATCATTGTGAGAGTTTTGATTTGATATACTTAATTGCATATTTTACCGGAATTGGTACTATTTACATAATTTTTCAGGAATTGTTTCATAAAAAAACTTGAAGATGATGTGGCAGAATATGATGATAATTATTTATTTCGCCAATTCAAAATTAAGTGAAGTGGTAATTACCGTCTCATTGCATGTTATTTTCTCAATATACCTAACTTTTAGGGCACGAAATTAATTATTTAATATTTACTATAATTAAATGTAAATTAATATTAAGTGGAAGACAAAAGTAGGGCTACTAAAATTTCTTCATAATAATAGTTATTTAGCTTCATTTAAAATGACACTATAAAATTTATATTATTGAATTATATAATTATTTATAATAATTAATTAAATTTAAATTATATTTCAATATGAAAAGTTGTTTTTATATAATTATTTATAGTGATTAATTAATTAAATTTAATTATATTTTAATATGAACTACTAATTTAATTATTAATTAATAAAATTTAAATTATATTATAACAAGAAATATTATTTTAATTATTAATTAATTAAATTCAAATCATATTTGGATATCAATTATATTCAAATCATATTTTTATTATTAATTAATTGAATTTGAATGATAAGAAATACTATTTTATTATGAATATAATAATTAATGAATATTATTTTATTTTATTATTAATTAAAATTTATAAGTAACAAGCACTTAAAACAGTTGCACGTTAAAAAACACTAATAGAAATAAAAACTAAATTTGGTAATTTGGTAATGATGATATGAAGTAATTCAGAATTAAAACAGTAATCGCAAAAAGTATCCTTGAATTAGAGAATATTATTTACAAACTTAAAAGAGCTAATTAAGAAAGACCAAACCAACCCAAAATTTTAACTTGAATCAATCGTCTTAATAAGAGCTAAAACCTTTCTAATAAATAAATAAAATAAAATAAAAGCTAAAACCAAAATAACAAAAGCCTAAAAGCCAAAAAAAAAAAAACTCCTTACTGATATTGCTACACATTTCGGACTTTATGCAACTTTGCAAAAAGAAAACTTTAAGGACCCATCAGTAAATATCCATATAGATAAAAAAAAAAAAGAAAGATAACAAAACTTAGAAGAAACAGAAATAATACAATCGGTCATTTGAACAATTAAATTAAGCATAAAATAATATAATTCATAACAAATCAAAATAAATAATAAATAAAATTACTCTTTTACCTAATATATGATATGATGTGAAGGTTAATAAGTGATAAGATGTTGATTTTGGAATTCAAAACTAATATATAAGTATTATTTTTTGAATATAACTCACGAAATTAATACAAGTAAATAGTAGAATTTAATATTAAGTGGGAGACAAGACAACTTAAAATTTCTTGATGATAATAGAACTAAAGAAATTGACCATCTGGGATATGAAGTAATTTAGAATTAAAACACTAATTGCAAAAAATATCCTTAATAAATTGAATTAGAGAATATTGCTATCCTCCAATTTACAAACTTAAAAGTGCTAATTAAGAAAAAAGCATACCAAAATTGCAACTTGAGTCGTCTTAATTAAAAGCTAAAACCAAAATAACAAAAGCCTAAAAAAAAAAAAAAAAAGAACTCCAAATCCTTCCTGGCTAGTACTACTACCGGTATTTGTAACTCAATGGGCTACACATTTGTAGCAGCAGGAAGCTGAACCTCAGAAGCTTTCTTTTCGCTCTTTTTAGGAGTTGTCTTGTAGTATTTAAAATAAAGAATCAGCTGTGCTGCACCTCCGAGTGCTCCAAGCCCATTGCTAATCTGTAATTATTATAATTAAAACACCATTAATTGATTGAAAAGAAAGAATAAAAACTTAATTAAAACGAAAACATGTTTACTATTGTTTTAATTACCAAGATGAAGAGATCAAACATGACAAGTGAATAGGCAGTCCAGCAAACCCCATTCAAAAACCCAGCCAGAGACAGATAAAATGGCATATACTCCACGCTCTTGGTTGTAATCACTTTCCTCTGCCAAAAATTCAGAAAAATCAATCTCAACAAGTCCCAATCCAAATTCAATTCTCTGTAATTTTAGTGCTTACCATGATTAAGAGGGGTAAAAAGTACATCATAACATTGAAAATATCACAGAAAATTCCAACGAAAAGATTTCTATGTTGCTTTAGATGTCCACGGAAAACCAACATTGCGATTAGGATGATCACAGCCATGAAAACTACTTCAGCCAAGAGTCCCAAAATCACCCGTTTCTGATTAAATCAAAGTAAAACGACCGAGAGTCAGCAGCAAAGCAATATTCTATATTCTGAATCACAATAATTAATAATTGCAGCTTGGCATACCCTTCCTTTGTTCTGTTTGTCATAGTAACAGAATATGAAAAGATAGATCAGCTCCAAAACAAGCCCCACGCCATTGATAGTCACAACGAGTATGCTATTTGGTGTAACGAAAGGGAGACCATAGAAGATCCAGAACAAGCAATTCAGCACTGTTCCCAAATAAGGATAAAACTGAAACTCCTCAACGTCTTTATTCTTAAATATGCGAATAAACGTTGGACTGCAAAATCAAAATCAAATTTCTTCAGTTCATAGCTTAAGATATTAATTACTAGTATTATTTATGAAATTAAAACACAGATGGAAAAAGTTACACTGGCGACAGAAACAGCCCAAAGGAGATGACATTCCCTGCAAATAGTAAATCACAGAATTAAAACATGTCCATATACAAGAAACCATAATCGATTACTGAAACAAGAAAGCAAGAATCGACTGTACCTATGATGCCGATGATGGTGTGAATTAATGTTACCTTCATGTTGAAAAGAAGAAGCTTAGAGAAAGAGAGAGGGTTTTAGATTGTAGATGGATGAGATGAATATAGATTGTTGATGGATGAGATGAATAGAACAAGCTCAAGGGGTTTATATAGAGGAAAAAAATAAAATAAAATAAAATAAAAAAATCCGTTTACAATAAGAAATCTGATAACAGGTGGAGTAAATCTCTCTTATATATTCAGTTGGATTAGTATTCATTTACTTAGCATTATTGTAATTATTATTATTATTATTATTATTATTATTATTATTATTATTATTATTATTATTATTATTATTATTATTATTTATTTTTGAGTTCAAATTGAATCCTAATTATACGTACGAGTCCAAGGCGAGTCGTGAGAGTGTATAATATATGCATGGGATGAGGAGGGTAGTTATGATAGATTATATAACTAGGTTCATATTTGTTTTTATTTACGATTATGCCACAATCTCACTTCTTATTTGTCCATCATAAAAAGCATGACTAAAAACTCAACAATTTAAATTTCACTAAAACTCTAAAATAATCAAATTCCTGTTCCCAACGTTATTAACAAATCACGTCACGCGTTCCATATTTGTTTGCTTCCCGTATATACAGTTATCTACCGTTTGATTAAAAATCATTAACAATTTTTTTTATTTTTTTTGGAAAACAATATTTTATTATTACTATCGGAAAATTAGTTCATTCATTAATTTTTCTGTTTTAGTATATTATTATTATATTCATTGTTCAGCTCCTAATAATCATATAATAATACAAATTCTTTATTACATCTAAGTAGGATTCTATTAGATTATTGTCAGCTTAATATATTAGACCTTATCGTAATCCTATCATAAACCTGAACTACGTATACAACGATGATGGAGTTAAATTTTTTTTTTTTAAATTAAATTCAAAGAAACTTAAAAAATTTCATGAAAAAAGTTGGATTGTAGAAAAAGTAATTAGTAGGGTATTTCCTTGGAGACCACGAACTATAAATAAAATAAAATTAAGATAAAAAATTCCAAATAAAAAAATTGGAAGTGATTTTTAAATCATATGGATAATAATTTATAAGTAAATATAATATTTCTAATTAGAAATTAATCAATTATAGGAAAATTTTATTCTTATTTTTCTAAAACTAAATTTTTAGTGTGCATGCGTTTTACTGATTGTATACTCTTATTATTGATATTTTTTTAATTTGATTAATTAAATATTGATAATAATAATAATAAAATTTAAATAAAAATAATAAATTTTTATTTGAGTAATTATGTATAAAATTGTAAGCCACCTTCCCTAAGGGTGACTACTAAGAGGTCCTGGTAGAGGTGGCCACGGGCCGGACCGGTTTCGGGTCTCGGCCCGCCGGGCCACGGTTCGAAGGTAGTGGAACAGGGTGAACCGCCGGTTCGGCGGCGAGCAGGTTAACCGGTGGTTCGGGGTGCGGTTAACCAGCGGTTCGGGGTGCGGTTAACCGGCAGTTCAATTAAATGGTTTGGACGGTTCGGACGGTTCGACAACGGTTCACGGTTCATAACGGTTACGGTTCGAAAAAATATTGAACCTGAATCGGCCCGCCGACCGACTGGTTCTGGTCACGGTTTGACCGGTTCCGGTTCAATGGCGGGTCGGTCCGGGCTTTTGGCGGGCTGGGCCAGGCGGGCCGAACGGGCCAACCCAGCCCATTGCCATGTCTAGGTCCTGGAGAAGATGTTGTCCAGAAGTAGCCTTTAAGGGGAGGTCATTTAGCCTACCTCGACTTCTACCCAGGGGAGAGGTCGCCCAAATAGCCTATTAAGGCAAGTAAGACAGTTGAACCTCGAGAATGTAGGGGTCTCATGGTCCCCCACATTCAAAGCCCATTGAATCCTATTGGATGCGCGATTCTCGGATCACCATTGTCTCAACTCCTTTATAAAAGGGGACCCCAAACGTCTTTTAAGAACTAAGTCACACTTGAGGCGTTCATTTAGTGTGGGGAGCGTGGATCTTTAGATCGCCACCTTCCAAGTAGCTACCTTTAGATTGCTACCTTTAAGCCGCTACCTTTCAAATAGCTACCTTTAGATAAATAGCTACTCCCAAATAACTATATTTAAGTAAATAAAAAGGAAGATCTATGGCTGTTGGGGTCGCTACTGAGTTCTGGGTTGCACTCTGAGATTCTTTATTTGTTGATAGGTGAATAAAAAAGAGAAAACACCGATAAGATTCAATCTTGCGACCCCAAGGGTGTAAAGGTCACACGTTGTCCACTAGACCGACCTGTTAAGAGTACATGTTGGTAAAAGAAATGAAGAAAATAAAACCCCAAGAGGTTTGATCCAATAACTTCATGAAGTTGGATAGACACACTAACCTTACTATATTTGTAGTGAGGATCAAATTGGCGACCTCACGATCAGACGACACACACCTTCCACTAAAGCTCGTGACTTATAGTTTGAACTAACGACCTTCAGCTCTAGGAAGAACACACCTTCCATTTAGCTTATGGATTAGATCACTTAGCTTGTGCTTTCATTAAAATATATATTATTTTGGTCACAAAAAATATAATCTATTCTTTTTTACTCTTCCCTCTTTTATTTAGTATATTTATTATTTATTATGACAATTCTACTTCAATGCTTAAAGGTCTCTTAATATAATTTGTTAGCACCCTTTAGTAAATATATGAGGATAGCTGATCAATCAGTTAACTACAATTTCAGTTCGGTTTGATTTATCGGCTAAAATTTATTTATGTCAGTTTCATTTAGATGATAAATCCACTATTACTCAAATAATTTATCTGCTGGTCCACTCTTCTTCATCACTAACCAAGAATCTCATGACTTAGACTTATTTCTTTAGTTACATCAAGTTTTCCCAAAAAGCTACCACAGTTCACAAGTCATTCTCTACACAATTTTCTCAGTTTTACAGCAAAGTATATATATATATATATATATATA
>CANUEY010105537.1:0-10789 GCA_948099555.1 Croton setiger
ACCCTAATTAGCTTCGTTTGTGTCTTTCGACGGGAAAACGAGTCTATAACATAACTTGTTTCTCTTATTCAAATCATTTATCATCAAATATAATTCATATAATTCATATTTAACTTATTAATCACATAATATCATGGTGCATTTTGATGAAAATGCATAAAATGCATGAAATGACGTCGATTTGATGTAAGGTTTGGTTTGGGGTGTCACAATAATATTGTATAGTATTGAGAGTAGGCGTAAAATGGTCATTTTATAATCTTAAGAAATTTCGAAAGTTAATTTGGTGTTTTTATTATCTAAATGGTAATCCAAGTGTTATTACGAGAATTTTGAGTATAACATTGGTCATTTTTCGAGTTAGAAAGTTTTAGGATATTCGGATAATCGGTGGATATTTTAAAGATAAAAATAATAATTAATGCTATAAAAAATAATTAAATAGTTATTAGGCTTATATAATAATTTTGGGTGTTATAAATTATTATAGGTGTTATTTATTAACTTGAGTATTTAATTATTTTGTACTATTAATTTTTTGAAGGTATTTAAAAATAAAATATAATATTTTAAGCATTAATTGTAAATTTTAGTTATGGGTGAAATTGAGAAGAAAATAAAAGTTTGAGGATGGTTAGGTGAGACAGAGGGGCTCAAGTGAAAAGAAAAGAAAACAAAAAGGGGTGTAGTGAAGTAAAGAAGGAAACGAGGGGTCTGAAGGGAATTATGTCTAGCACACATTATGAGTGTGTGGGTACCTGTGTGTGAGACAAGTGTTAAGGTTTGGGGGGTTTAAGGAAAGGAGATGGCGAGAGATAATGAAGTGCGGCGCTACTGTTGAAAGAAGTAGAGGGAGCGCAATCCTGTGTGGCTTCTCAATGTGAGCTCACGTTTGGGAGCGAGTTACTAACAACCTTTCCACGAACTCGCCCATCTCCAAGCAGAAAATTAAGTCATACTGAGTCGATTCGACAGTTTTGAAAATATTTTATTTTCTTATTCTTTGCGTTTTAAAGTATTTTCTCCAACTTTCTTGTTTTTTTTTTTCAAAAATATTAATGCATGTTAAAGTGTTTACATGCTATTTTTCTAAATCAAATATACATTTTCTTTGAAAATTGAAATGGATATTTGACATTTTTGTTTCTAAATTTTTAATTTGATATCTACTGTGACAGTATTTTTTTTTTCCTGTGTTAAAATTTCAGTCCATAAATTTAATTAACTAAAAATGTATTTTACCACAAATGCACAACTTTTAGATATTTAAATTGATTTTATTTTAGTAAACCATTTGCTTAAAATATTTTCTTTGCATGAATTGAAGATGAAGATTTTTATTAAAGATAAATGAGTGTACTTGAATTAGATAAACAGTAAAATTTATTTAATAATAACAATGAATTCATGTAATTTCTTTTCAAAAAAAAAAAAGTCTTAGAATAATGTTTTACTTAAAATTATTTTAATGGCTTTTTAGAAAAAAAAAGAAATGAGTTTAATATTTTTTTTTGCAAACAAAAAATGTTACTGGAATTTTTAATAAAAATATAATGTATGGGTAATTTTTAAAGTTTTAAAAATGTCAAAAATTGGGATCATTCATATCTTTATTGTTTATAAATAAATTATGAAATTACATAGCTATGCATAAATCATATGATCAATTGTATAGTGTTGTATGTTAAGTGTATTTTATGAATAATTGCTTTGGAGCTATTAATTAATATTGAAAATTTATATTAGTTTGTAAATTAAATTATATTAGTAAAATTAGTTAGAATAGATTATTTGTTGTGGTTGAGAGCTTTACATAATAAGTGCATTGTGAAATATATTATGGGTGATTTTACATCTCATTTTAGTCAACTAATTAAATAATAGGAAATTCAACGTGGATGGTAATTGTGGTTAGAATTTGATTAGATAGATATATTAAATTATAAATATAGGTGAAAATTTAAATTAGGAGAATGTATATATTTAATAGAGTAGTACAAATTAATTAGATCAATTGATTAGAATTTTAGACTTTTATTGCATCACTTCACTTCATGCGTAATATTACGCATCACATTTTGAGTTTATCGATTAATATTTAATTAGTACCTTATTCGTCTAATATGTCTCTTAAATTTATTTTATTTATTTTATGGTGTTGTATTTGTTGGTCAACATTCAAGATTTGACCAGTGAATTGTTTAGCAATAGGAGCTGAGGTAAGTTTCATGCGTGTCATGTGATTTATTTGTGTTATTATTATGTTAGTAATTTATTCTATTCATTTCTATATTTACTACGCTCAAACCTATTGTATGCTTAGAGTCAGAGATTGATAAATTTATATGTTGAATTCTATTTGATTGATTATTGTATATGAGATGTTGCTTTAATTGTTAGACATGATGAATGTTGGGAATAAACAAAAAGAAAAGTGTGAAAAGATAAAATAAAATGGCATCGATGTGCGTATGATATTACCGGCCGAGTAGAGTTTACATGTGTGATTTATTGGCTGAGGAGTTGGTCTTTAGATATTTCGATTTATAGGAAATTATCTGTGGTGTGATATAAATGATATGTGTATTATTTCATGTTCCCCAACATACATGAAACTTATTGTGTAATCTAATTGTTTATTTCCTATTAGATCTTCTGTTGTAGGTTCTCGATATGCTTCTAAGGCGAGACTTGGTCTCTTTCCTCCTTGAGTTGAGCGATTTGAGATGAATTTATTAATTATTTGTATTCTTTATTTTTAGAAGATTTCCAACTTTTAAAATAATTTCATATTTGAGTATTGTAATCTAAAAGAAAGAAATTTTCATATAGTGAATTTTATATTAAATTGTATTTTATCAATTTTAAGTCTTGCATAGTTGTATTTCAATTTGGTTATGCGGCTCCGGACTTGAGTCGTGACGCATAATCTTAAGTTAAGATTTATAGGTTCAAGCTTATATTTTCATAAACCAAAAGCCCCATATAGTTTGAAAATCGTTTGGAATAATTAAAGTTTTGAATTACAAAATAATCAAAGTCATATTTATATATTACTAGATATAAATTATTTACCAAAAAAGAATGATAATTCTGAAATCTAAGTAGAGTGGAAACATGAGAAGAAATTACCCAGCTTCTCATTAACACTTGTTGGTTCTTCCTCAACAATATTTGATGATTTCTTACCAAAATTATTCACCCGTCACATTTACAATTCATAAAAAATGGGTGACATATATTAACTGTTAAATCTAAAATAGGTATAAAATTGAGTAGCTAAAAAAAACTTTAAATCGCAAATTCTCTGTCTATGCTTCTAAGATAATTACGAATATATCATATAATTTTACGATAAATAATTACTTTTTAGTTTAAAAAAAGGCAGTAGATAGAGCCAAATACATAATTATGCCTCATTTTTTCACGATTTGTTTAGTGGTATCATAATATTTGCAGACAATTTATTAGACACCTCTCATTTTATTTTCTGACTTATTAGATACCTATCGTTTTATTTTATAATCTATTGGACACTTATCGTTTATTTAATACATATCATTGGTAGGAGCATGCAATACACGCAATTAAAATCAGTCGGTTGAAGTGTCTAATAAATTAAAATAACAAACGAGATGTTTGTAATATATCACTTTTTATACAATAGAGTGCGAATACAGAAAAATGTTAAAAGTTAGGGGCATTTGCCTCTATTAAAATATATAAAAGTTAAGTTTGAGTGCTTACATGACACAATATAAACAAAACAAAAAAGGTTTATGTTTTAGTTTTTAAAATTTCCTATTTTTAAATTAGTTATATTTCTTACATGGCACAAATATAAATTAGGTGTCCTTTTTTTTTTAAATTTTATTTTTAAATTAGTTATATTTACTTTAAAATTTTTTTATATTCTTATATATAACCACTAATTTATTTATAGTTATTAATGATGATTATCTTAATCTTTTAGTAAATAATAGTAATAACAAATTTATTAAATTATTAAAGAAAATATTTTTCATGAATTAATATAATTCTCCAATATAATGTAGCCATTTTAATCATTTTCATGATTTTTAATGATAATATTTTTTTATTCTTTTTCATTCATCAATTAATTGTTTAAAAACAACACTTAATTGTGATATTCTTTTACGGAAAATTTTTATTCTTTGCTCAATTAATACAAATGATAAACATGTTATATATATTCTTTTAAGTTAAGATATATGTATTCTCACAAGCAACATGTTATATATATAATACAATATAATTATAAATTTTAAAATCATATAAAGTAATTAGGAGGTTTAAAAATTTAGATGCTAAAATAGCATTACTAATTATCATAGACAAAATATAAGAAAAATTTACGAAAACTTGAAATGATAAATATAATAAGCAGTTATCAGTATTGGGACAAAAATCAAATAATGATTCAGTATTAACACTAAAAATTCATTACATGCATTTTTTGTAAAATAAATATAAAATCGTGACAATATAATTTAATATAATATAATACCTTGGAAATTTATTATATAATATTAAATTCACTTATTTTATTATATCCAATAAAAAGTTACAAATTAAATTTCATTACATAAATTATACATCCTACTGCAATTTTAAAAAATAAAAAAAATACATATATATTATTTTAACTCAAAAAATATTTTTTAAGAGAATTAAATTGCGTGTTCAAAATATATAAAAATAACTTTCAATCCAAATATTTAAAGGAAATGTAAAATCAAAATTCAAATTGATTTAAAAAGCACGGATAATGCGGACACAAGTTTAGTTTTATTAATGAGAGATAATCAATATATATGAATTAAATGATGATGAAAATTATATTTATTTTATTGTATATTCTTATTATTATAAGTAGTAGCGTTAATACGAAGAATTGAATCTTGAGAAATTTTAATAATAAGTAAAAAATTTTAGAAATATTCACCAAATTATATAATAGATTTAAAAATTATAATTTTGAAGAAATTGTAGTTTTTGGCAAAACTTGCCATAAAAGCATCTTGATTTGTAAAGCAATCATATTATTTAATTGAATCTACAACTATACTTATTATTTTAATCATGTAAATACGATGTTTGTTATGAATATTGAAACTTTCAGTCACAAGTTTGAATAGGAATTTTTCTCTATCAATAATGGAATCCAATTCCAATGGATTTGATCCTTCAACAGATCCAACACAAGACTGACATAATATTAGAATCAATAATATTTAATAGTTCAATAATTAAGATTTTGATTAATACCTTTCAAATCAATTAATTCGCTTCCCTATCTCATAATAACAGATGATGAAATCAGAACCATCCATAACCTGCACTTGAAATGAAGGAGAAAATTTACAAATGAATCTTCATGAATGAGAAAAATGATACAATCACTATCATAATATTAATTAAACTAATTGATAACACCCATAGTTGTGGGTAAGAAAAATTATTATAGTCCTACAAGCTATGTTAATTAAAATATTCAATTTAGAAAATTTAATAATAAGAAAACAATCAAATATCTTCATCTCCTTCTTGATAAGTTCTTCACTTTTTAGGATGTGAACTCCACTTGAAGCTAATTCTTCATAAATGGAGTAACTTCAGTTGGACGACATTTGGCTTATACTTTTAGATTTAGACTTACAATCAAATAATAATATAAAGTATATCCATGTTTGAATACATTTTTTAAAGATTCATGTACATTATAATATGTAAAAATACCTTGACTTAAATTTAGCAATTTGTGGAAGATTGAAAACATTTTAAATATATGTGAAAATACATTAAGAATATTTAATTATAGCAAGAAAAGTATGCTTACTTTATAATTGAATTTTTTTTAAATAAATAAAATGTAAAATTTGTATTAATTGTATAATACTCACAACAGATTCAGTAGGATTCTCTAAATAAGCAGTAGCTTGATAAACAAAGTCATCCCAGAAAGTAGTTAACAATCTGCTTTAAATAAAAACATAATATTAAATCTATTACATTTCAATCAGATTCAAATTTTGAAACACTAAATTTGTAAATAAATTAATAAATTCAATATGACTTACTTATCATCTTCAATCTCTATATTCATATAAATGATATTCTTTCCATTTGGAGCATTTTTTATTTCATCATAACTCACAAGAAAATATTTATAGTACTAATGCTTAATTTATTCCAAAAATAATTAATAATTCCAAAAATAATTAAATCTTAAAAATGATAACAACATTAGAAAAAAGTTGCTAAATAAATCTTTTCAATTTAATAAAAGAACAAAAAATTAAATATGTTTACTCTTTGACGTAAGTTGTTTGGTCCGACAACAAAGTTCTTCATATGATACAATTAAGTTCATTGATTTTTATTGAAACTAATATAACATAGTTTTGCTTATGGATGCCTGTTAGGGACCTTCTTAAATATATATTCTTTTAATTGTTAATACAATAAATAAGTAATAAAATAATTCTTTTAATTATCTCTTTTTCAAGACTAGAATATAAAATTAAACTGAAAGTAGTGGCATGAGCTTACATGTTTTTGTGGCCCAAAAAATTTAGTAGCAACAGTGGAATCATAATTTGTAATTCATAAAAACATGAATCAATAAATCATTCTTTTTGGTGTTCTATTACTTTTTTTTATGTGGTCAAATTCATAATTACGTTTACCACTTTTTCCTTATTAGTACCCTATTGTTTAAAAGTGACAAAATTGACGTATTAAACACTTTTTGCTTAAACACTTTTTGCTTACTATTCTAATCTATTGGATACTTCAACCTAACTGCGTACATTATACAAGCCGGCCAATGATAGATCATAAAATAAAACGATAGCTGTCCATTAGATTATAAAATAAAATGATAAATGTCTAATAGGTCAAAAAATGAAATGAGAGGTGTTTAGGTCATCGACAAAGGTAAGGGTGCCATTAGAGAAATCATACAAAGAATAGGGGTATAATTATGTATTTGGGCATTAAAATTTTATAACATAGTATCATGTTTGGCTAGAAGAGGATCAATTATTTCTTGAATTCTCTTCTCTCTTCTTAAAAGACTCCCCTAGAGAAACTGGAAACTTAACATCAAAGTAATTGATCATAACTTCCTATAAGAAATTATTTTATTGGTTATTTAGATTTACAATTATGGTGTATACAAATGGACCAGCATTTTCATGAGCAACCAAAAGTATAAACAAAAGATTGCACAAGTATGCAAACCAATAAGCTCTGGCCACAGCTTCAAAGTTTATATGCTTGAGTCATCAAACTGAAGAAGATGAGACATGTAGACTAAACTTCAGGTATTGGTGTAAGTAATTCCTGATAAGTGATTAAAAACAAAAACATTAAGTGTCAGCCTACAACCAATCAATGGAAATAAACGATTTTTGCAGTTGCAGAATTTACCTCAGAAAATCTGGAATGCCCATTATCCTTGTTAGAAGTCTTAACAATTGTTTCCCACTTTGGTTCTACGTCGGAACCCTGAACTTTCGGATACGCATTCACGTTGACAAAACACTTCAAAGATGCATGCTTTGAAGAAACAGCAGGTAAAGTTCGTTGCAGCCAAGATTCTGTCGGAGATTTTGGTAAAGGTGGCGGCAGAGGAAGTGGAGAAAAGAATCCATTAGAAGCTTCTTGATCACTTAATTTTTTACAAAGTTGGCTTTCAGTATCAATCTTCCCATCATCAGCCCCCCTTGTCTTTATGGGATTACAACCTTCTGATATTTGACCCAGTTTCCTTCCTGAGTCGATTTTCAAATCTTCATCTACTTCTGCACTTCCTGGTTTACTAGAAACACCCTTATCATCATCTAACACAACCATTTGTACATCATTTGTGGATCTGTCAGATAATGAAGAAAGTCCAGAATCTGCAGAAATCAAAATTTCAGGAAGCATATTTGATTTTTCATTTACAGGACCAAAATGCTTCATATTGTTGCTTGCGAAATCAAAACAAGTAATTTCCTCATTTCCACTATTTTTAACAACAGTTTCAATATCATCCCCGGAAACTCGAGACTCTAAGGTATGTACAGAATCTACGTACAAAGTTTTCTCAACCAAAGGACCAGCGATAACTGTTTCCCATTCCTTGTTGTCATCAGCTAACAATTCTCGAAAATTTTTGGCACATTTTGAATGTGCATTGAAGCCAGTAGTCACCCTAGAATTATTCGATTTTTCAGGACTCTCTGGAAATCTTTTTTCTTTATCAGCAGCAGATTGAGTTAATTTGGCATGGTTCCCCTGCAACCGCTTGTATAGAGATGATCCATTAAGTTGCTGATTATCATTTCTGCAACTGCTCTTATTTGATTCACTTTTCAGCTCACTCTCATTTTTGTGCATATTTGTTTCAAATGAACCACTTGATAAATGCTTTTTTGCAGAATCCTATATAATCAAATAATAGTTTTCTTAAGATGCCAATAGTGAACAAACAGACTCGAAAGATAATTCAGTAAAGCAGAAAGATAAGGCAAGTACCTTATTCAGCATTTCACCATTACAAGAAGGATATGGAGATGTAGCTCTTCTCATATGGGATGAAGAGGCAGGTAAATGAGCCTGTTTTCTCATCCCTGGTACAGGATTCAAAAGACAAAAGGAATTCTGCAAGTATAATCGCGGGAACAACCCACAAACCTTAAGTGATGAGTTATCTGGTCCATCATAATCATCATCATCATCCTCAAGATCTTCAACTTCTTCCATTGGGGCACAATTGCTTATCCTATTGCATTGACCGAAAGTACGCCGACTTTCTACTTTTATCGGTTGTTCTAGTGGAACAGGTTGCCTCCTAGTATAGTGTGGAGGTGTTTCTGAAGCCATTGCCTTAGCTGCAGGCAAGAAGCGATCCATCATGAAATTTCGAGTATGCGGATCGAGTGGTTTCATATCCAGAACATCCATTCCAGCCACACCATTTACACTGCAATTCAAGAAGAATGATTCACTCCGGGAAAGTGCATCAAGTGCATCTACATAAATGTCAGCATCATCCTCTGAGCTAGAAGAAATATCTACCGTGTCCTTTCCTTCTCTACAGCTGTCGTAATTAGTAGTTTCAGCAGTTGTATCCAAGGCTTGTCTTTCAACATTCAAAATGCGTCCAGGTGGAAGCTTTGGGGTAACAGGAGGGATCTTATTGGTTTGGGACTGGGACTTGGGTCTTCCTGGAGATTTCTCCCAAACAAAAGGAACATTTCCTGGGTTTCTTACCGGACCTGACTTGAATTCTGATTTATATACAGGAGGACGAGGTGGTCTGGGCAGAGCATTCTCAGTTGATGAAACTCTCCTTACAGATAGAAGCGGCTGATTAAAATCTAATTGCTTTTCTTCCATCCTATTTTATTTCTGCAAACCCAATAAACTTACAAATTCAATCCCCAAATATTATTAATAAAAAAACTTCTAAACCTCTATGAATAATTTCAGCAGCATATCTGAAGTACAACAAACAAAATAAAATCCCAAATCCAAAGAAAGAAACATGATTTGAACAAAGATTACCAAACAAATGATGACTGAATAAGCAAAATGAGTAAATCAAATCCCAGAAATTAGATTGCAAATTGAGTAAAAACGCATCAGCCGATCTAAATAGAGAAACAAGAAAAGAAATAGACAAGGAAGAGGAATACCTGAATTGCGAATGCGAAGTGAAGGATAAACTAGCTTACACGCTTGAGTTTACTTGGTCTGGCTATGGCAACTTGAGTTTGTTTAATCATTAATAATTGCAATATAATAAAAATTCTTTTCAAACTACTTCTTTTTATTATTTGTACGTACGTCGGTTGGGACCACCATAGTTCTCCTATTAATTAAAAGGGAAAACTTCTTTTTGGTCCTTATAGTTTGATCTAATATACTTTCAAGTCATCCTATTTTAAATATATTTCATAATATAAATATTTTAAATTAATTTTATAATCAGTTAAAAGTTAAATTTTATTAGTTAAAATAAATAAATAAAAATATATTGCTAAACACGTACGGAAGGACTTAGGTTTATGATAATAACAAAATTGAGGTACCTGAAAATCTACTTTAGAAAATAGAAAGACTAAGAGCAGATTAGCTTAAACTATAGGACTTTTGAAAGAAATTTTCAATAATTGAATTATTATTATTACTTTCATTTCCAAAATCGAATCTAATGCCACCACAAAAGCATGTGCTGCCACTGTGAATTTGCCAATTCTGCTTGATAATAAGTATTATATTATTCTCATTTATGCATAATTATGTAATCATTGTGACATTAGCTACTTATTCAGTTCATATTATTCTTTTCAATATTACTCTTTTTAGCTCCGGATGCTTATTTCCGTCGGTCTCAATATTTTATTTTATTTTTTGCCCAAAAAAATTATTTTTTTAAAAAAATAACATTCAAATTTCAAATGACATTATTGAAAACCTATATTGACTCTTATAAAAAAATAATAAATAATTTTTTAATACTTGGATTGCATGTAGATAATTTAATACTTGACTTGTAGGTAGATACTCGTGTTAAATGTAAATTATATTTTTTTATTTTAAGTAATTTTGTATTTTTAAAAATTTTTCAATTTATATATATATATATATATATATATATATATATATATATATATATATATATATATATATATATATATATTTATATATAAAACAAAATATATTATTTTTATGTTTTTTTTTTTTTTTTTTATAAAATAATAAATATAAAGAA
>CANUEY010105561.1:0-52289 GCA_948099555.1 Croton setiger
ATATATTTTTCATTTTTAACAATAAATCCATTTCTCTCTTTCAAATAATATATATATATATATATATATATATATATATATATATATATATATATATATATATATATATATATATATATAATACGTGATGGGTTGTTAGAAGTTAAAATCAGAATTGTCTAAATGAAGGGTATGCCATAGTTAATTTTGATTTGAAACAGACTGGGTTTATTAATTTCAACTACAAAATCAAACTATATATTAACTAAATATAAAAACCATATATTTTGCGATGTTGACTCATAATTTATTTTTATTATTTTTCATTTATAATGTTTAAATAAATTAGGGTTCTTAAAAAACAGTCGCTCATTGACATCAAAATCATACAACTTGGAAAAGGAGATAATGAATTAAGAAAAAGATGGTTCCTCCTTCAAAAATGAAGAAAAAGATGGTAATAATTATAATTAATGGAGAAGAAATTATGAGGTTGGGTCTATGTTTTAATGAAAATTGATATGATATGAAGGTCACCTTCTGACCCATCAAGTAGGTTTCAGTGGACTCTACACCATTCACAACTTCTGGTTGGGCTCTCAATGTGTATATATATATATATATATATATATATATATATATATATATATTGATTATGTACATACCAACTTATTAAAATAGCAAGAAAAAAAAGGGAAAAATGACAGATAATGATCAAGTTTGACCTGAACACTTAATTACAAAAACAGGTGAGGATCATATTTACCAGGAAGAAAAAATCCGTTGCCAAGAATGCAATGAATCAACTTCATGTTGACAGTCAGGTGAAAATTATTGTTTAAGCACTTGGATTTTGAAAATGAAATTAGAAATTAGAAGAATAATCAAAAGGAAAAAGATAATTCTTCCTACTTCAGGTATGCAAGGTATGACTATCATGAAGGATGATCATTATTATAACACTACCTCCTCATTGCTGTAATGGTTAGCTTCAGCTTCTTCTTCCTCCAGTTCATTAATTAGTTTTTCGATTTGTCTTCTATACACGGGCATGAAATGATCGCTAATCATCGTTTGAGAAAGTCTCAGTTTACTATAAAGTGATCGGGGGGTTAGGAAAATCCCGACCTTAGTCTCGCTTGGTTCCGGTGCACTTTCTGAATCACTGCTGGAAGTGGAAGGGGATCCAGGTTCGCTCCCTTCTATATCAATTTGAAGAGTAACTATATGCATGATCTTTCCAGGTGGGAAGAATCTGTGAACTTCCTTAGTTTGTGGAACGGCATTTTCAGGTTGGCTTTCACCTACCTCTGCCATGGCTGCTTCTTCTTCTTCTCTTATTTCCTTTGCTGTGTCCGCTTCCTTGCCATCAGTTCTGTCATAAAGCTCGTGCTCGAGTTGTTGCCATAATTCAACTTCGTTCATTCCATCTTCATGTGCTTCACTCTCTCTATCGTCAATATAAGCAGATTCATCAACCGGCTTACCCATCTCATCCCTACAACATTCGATTTCTGAAGTCCATTCTGCTCCTTCGGCACTTACAGGAAGTTCAATGGTTTCTGCAACCGTTGTGGTATTCATAGATGATAAGAGAGGATCAGAAGATTCTGCTCTGGAGGAAGATGATGGGGAGCTTCCATCTGCTGAGTTTGACCGTGCACTTGTTCCTCGACGACGGGGACCAATGCATGACCATGAAGATAGCCGCAGGGCAGGACGTGTAGTCCAAGCAGCATGAGCCATGCTCTGGGCTCTTTTCATTACAACCTATGGACATCATAAACAAGATTTAACCTATCAATACCTAGAGGAACTTGAATTATAGAATTTTAACCACATTTTTAACCAGTAACCAATTATTATTCCCCAGACCAATTATTGGTCTTAATCCCCTAGTTGAAATGAAACTGGAGGTTAGAAGCAACCTGTGTACCGCTGGAGACTGGACGAAGAATTGCCCCAGCCCCAGCAACTTTTGCTCTAGCACTTGCAATTGATGGGAGACGGGAACCTAAGGCTGATGCAGAACGGTAAACAGTACTAAGAATTCTTGTTTGTTCAATCTGATTTCTCAAATCATTCAGCCAAGCAGAAGCAGTCACCTGAGAAAGGTCAAAGCATCAAAACCAAAAAGACAAAGCATGAGTAAAATGTGACATAACCATGCCACGCGAAAAAGTGGAAGAAGTTCAGCAGACATCTTTAAGGAGAATTTGTATTCCACAGACATGCACAAGTGTAAATCCTTGGCAAAAATTGGACCCAACCATAATCGATGTGATACAACATCAATTAGACAAGACCAATCATAGAACTCTATGTGTGTGGGATGCATGGATAAGAAAACAAGCTAGGAACCCTCAAATCTTTAATTCATTTGTAAGAAACCAATCAAATATACAAGTACAATGTGTCGGGGAAATTACCTCAGCACGTAAGTCATCTACCGAAGCAGCAGAAAATGTAGGCACCAAATCAGCTCCATTTATAACTGAAGTAATGAAATTAGTGCCCGACTCGGCCAATTCCCATGTCATACAAGCAGCTGCATGCCCGCACATTATGCCCAAATAAATACATTCTATGAAAATTTGCTCAGAACAAAAAGAAAAATACTAAAAATTCTATGTGAAAGGAATAAAACCTGGAGCAAAAGTTACACAGCTTGTCATCGAGAATTCTTTCTGCTCCCGTAATACATATGTTAAAAGAGCAGCAGTGCCTCCGCCCAAAGAGTGTCCTACAATCTTTAAATTCAAGAACAATGGATAAAATGGTAAGAACAATCATGTACACCTTCAGAACAATGGATATGCTAAAGTTACCCAAACAAAATGTTTTGCTGGAATATTGAAAATGCTTAAAGAGGGAACATTGCATGCATAATCTCATTGGACCAGCAGGAATAAATTTCTGGTATAATTAACATGACAAGAATTATTGTAAGAACTTTTGGCCTCTTGTAAGAATGTCTTGATGTAAGAAGCTTTCAGCAGGAAAACCTACCATATTAGGAGGTGAGGCTGGCTTAGATATTTAGGTAACGAAGTGGTGAAAAGGAAGATGCGTAACAAAGTGGTACATGCAGTCTATATTTGGCCCACATCTTTGATGTCCCACATACTGGGGTAAAAAAGATGGGTAACAATGTAGGCCTTGGTGAAAAAGAACCATCAACAGCCAACTTAAGGAGTCGTGCAAAAACTTGATATGTGCATTTGCCTCCAGACAACAAGAAGTGAATAAAGAGATCATGACCTGGAGTAAAAATATTTTCAGTGAAATCTTTTATTTAGAACTGAACTTTTATTGAACGAAACAAGAGCACAAAATTTCTTTTCCTTTTTTTTTTTATCATTAATTTGGACTTGAGACTCAACTAAAACTCTGGTTCTGTTTTATCTTAGTTGTTCTGAAATTTAAATAAGTAAGACGATTTGACTAATTTCTGAACCATAAATAATTAAACAAATGAAAGAAGACATGGTGAAATCCCAAATTGCATTTCTACCTTTAGTTTATAATCAGGATATTGGTCCAGAGCCTTTTTAAGACAAGGAGTTGCAAGTTTTGCTATCCAGCGAGCGGCTGCAACCATTCCACAATGTGCATAACCCAGAACTAAGTTGCTGACTCCTCCCCCATGCACAACAGTGTGGTGAAATGGAACAACAGCTCCTGTTGCAGCTGTCAAAGTGTCTTTGATACTGTGTGTCCCACGAATAAGTAAGAGAAAACATTTTGTCTTGTGATCAACTAAAACTGTGAAGGCTGGCTTTAATATCTGCATTATGTAGATAAATAAATAACTTGAACCAAGCATACATCATGTACATTACGACTATAAACATGTCAATGAACTAAAGGAAATCAGAAGCAAGAGGGCATAAATTTCACAGTGAGTTCAAGGATTTTCCAACTTGGTCAGAAGATGTTTGAAATCCAGATTGAATCATTTAGCACGATTCCCCCCAATAATCACCCATTGAATTTGATGAGGAAGTTTTTAGTCATAATGCAAGCATAAGCACCTCTCACATCCCCTCCCCATAAATTGAAATAGAATTGAATAGATGGATAAATAAAATATACAATCCTTCAAGTCTAAAATGACTTACTCCTGCTTTAGGCTCTTGAAGAAGAACATTATCTTCCATATATCCAGTCTCCTCTAAGAACAAAGGAAATGGCTTTTTGGAGAAATGCCAACATAAGGTCAGCAAGTTCAGGAGGTACCGGAGTTCACTCGTTATTTCAGAACCTTTGAGCTGCACACTATCTTTACCACCAAATACTCTATCAACTTGCAAGTTTCCCTGCAAATATGGTCGCACAGTCAGGTTAAACCAATATTAAGCGAAATCTCAGGCTGACCAAGTGCCACCATTCCCATACAAAGGCAGGATTGAGAAAGCTACCAGTAATGCAGTGGAGCCAATCAGTGAGCATACAAAAACAGGAATTAAAGTATTGTTCATTTTACATATATATCATTCATAGTGGAATTCCTACAGCTTTAACAAAATATAAATCAGAATTATCTTATTTAGAGATTCCCAGTACCAATAGTATCCTACTGGAAAACAGTTAGTGAGTTCAAAAATACCAGCAGTAATGGCCTAATGAAACAGTAACTTCTTTCAAAAGTATTAACCATTTCTCAATCCAGCAAGATCCAGAATCAGATTTCACTTGAATAATAAAGAATCATGCCCTTCATATAAAGAAAGCTTCTCACTTAATGCAAATAATATAGTCATCATCTCTTTTCAACCCCATCACAAATAATTTCATTCAACTGATCTGATAAAAAACATCTTAGTAATTGCATAATGATACAAATAGATGAAGAGTCATAACCATAGATTATCAATTTTAGGAAACAAGACTTGGACAAACAAAACTTATGCATATCTTCCCATGTAGCATTGAGCATTCTTTTTAGCAAAAGTAACTGCATATAAAACATTTTAACTAATTTCACTAGCAAATATATGTCCGAAACAGCATTATACAAATCTAACCAGTTCTGTTCCAGAAGGAGGCAATAATTTAGTACATTATTGTGCTCTAAATGCCTGGCAGCAAGCATTCATTAAATCACGAAATTATGGAAATGCTCAAACCACAACAAATAAAAATGATTGAGATTAAAGATATTAAAAAATGCTCACCTGCCTCTTCAATAGAAAGTTGATTCCAAATGCCAAGTCCCCAATAGGCCATTTTCCCAGGGTCTCAGAATAAGTAAATCTAAGAGTCTCCGATAACGTTGAAATGGTCTCCAACCACGTTGCTGGGGCTTGAATCAGCCTATGAGATACCCGTTCAATTCCCAAAGGGACATTGCTGGGTATATTACCATTATCATTTTCGTCATCATCATCAGAAGTATTTGACTGTAACCTACGGTTTAATGTGTAATACAAAAGAGCAGCTGCACCGGCTGCAGTAGCCATAGTTGCAGTTGCCATGAGCGTATGCCTGATTTTTAAAAGCCAACAACAAAGAGGAAAAAGAAATTCAAATTCATATTCACTACATACAGTTCTAAATTCTAATGATATTTCACCACAATACATTTTCTGTAATTAAATGACATTAAAGTTCCAACATTTTCACCATCATAACAGTTAAGAAAATCTAAAATGACTGAAATTCCAATGCTTAAAGACATAATTGACAAACCCCCCAAAGCAAAGCAGCAAAAGATCAAAACTTTTTCACCAATGTGAAGAAATATGTCAAACTAAGCACTACCCAGCAATTCCCAGCTCAAACCCTACCCAAATAATGTATAAACAAATTAATTAAGCTAATTAAGCACCAGCAAATAAATTCAAAATTGTCAATCCAAATCACATCCCCATAACCAATAATTCCGTCTCTCTCTCTCCCTCCCCATAATTCCTTGTCTCCCAGAAACCAACCAAAGATCATGTAATTAATGACCAAAAAAAGATATTTTAGTTACTGATTTTTAAGACGCAAGCTATGGATAGAAATAAATTATTAAGACCAAAAGGGGCGCACCTAAACATGATTAAAAAACTGGAAATTGAATGAACAAACCTGAAGAACTCGATTTTAGCTGGTTTTGGTTATGCCTTTGTATCTAAGGAATCAAAATATTATATACCGTAGCATCTCTGAGTTTACACGATTTCTCTCTCTATTTTTTGTATAATAATTAATAATAATAATTTTAATCGAATTTTTTAGCTCAGATGAACCTTACGCAGCGAAGTAACTCTCGTTTAGGAAAAATACTTTTCTGCGCAAATGCAAATATGGCAAATGGAGATTGGACCGCATTGAAGCAAACGAAGATCTTGTCGTTTTAGGAAATTTTCTGTAATAATGAATCGTTCGAATAAACGGCAATGAGAACAAAATTTACCTCTTTCGTTTATGATCGTCAAGGAAAAAGCGTTTTCGTAGGTTAAACTGGAAATACGATGTCGTCGCTCGTAAGTAAGTAATACACCAAAAACGACACCGTCCCAACATAAACGTAAAGGCCAAAGATAACCAAAGAACACAAGGAAATGCTTTATAGAACACAAATCTTTAGCATTAGCATATATATATGTTAAAGAAGATTGAATCATAATTTAAAAGCTTTCTTCTTTTATTAATGATAACATATACATTCAACATCTATAAATTAATAATGTCGGGACAGTGAAAGTTTATTAATTTAGCGAGGTATTAATTAATCGTGTAAATTAATAATTATTAATTTATAGAGTATATAGCTTATATTTATAATACTAATCTAGATATATGTTAACACTAATTTATATATATTAAGTATTAAACATGCATATTAATTAAATTTATTATTTTCATTGATAAATTTTTAGTATTTCATACATATTTTAATAAAATATGTAAATTGACTTAACTACTAATGTAGTTAAGTATACTAACATTAACTAAGTTATTATTTTCAGTGAAAATTCGATATGGATTCCGACAAGACTTACACAACAAGTGCTATGATTCTATTCAAATTCTGACTAAAAATTGTACTGCAATGAAAATTAGTTTAAAATATTTCAATTTTAAAATGTGATAGACCACATAAAGAAAATAAAACTTATACTCTAATTTAATTTTTTGATAATAAAAACATACTGTAAAAAAAAGATAATAAGAACATAGACATCAAATAATATGCGAAAAAAGTAATTTTATAAACTTATTTAACAGTCTTAACATATATATAAATTATTCACTAATAACGGAAATAAAAATATTATGACAAAATAGAGGTCTTTTAAGCATAATTCGGAGTTTTTTCTTTTATTGATAATAACATATATTAAGGATTACATCACTTTTTTTAAAAAAATAAAATAATAAATCTATTTTTCTGAGATATTAAAGCACATCCCATATAATCCGATTCCAATTAATTACGTCTCTAATTATTTTCAATATTCTCATTATTCTTTTTGCACATATCATAGCATGAATTTACGTAGTCTTCTACCTTCTCATCATCTGTCAAGTAAAAAAAATCAACTATTATACCAAAATTAATTAAAAAATAAAAAAAAATATTTTTATAAACAAGTATTGTGATTTTGAGATATTAATTTTTATCAATTCTTAAACAAATATATGAATATAAATAATAAAAAAATAATAGAATATAATTAAATAAATTTAAATATTAACATACCAATATTAGATTCGGTAGCCATTGAATTGTTGACTACATTTGTAGCACAATGATGAGTGCAATTGTAAATAGTTTGAGAAGGAAAATACTTGCACTTAATCATGCAAAGGCTAAAGCAAACGGCAGCAAAAGGTGGAATTCTAATTGACGTTATGCACTTAGCACTGCATTTGACTGCACATTTAACAGCTGAAGGTGGCCGCGGTGGTGGCGGGTGATGATGGTGGTGGTGGTGAGGTGGAGGAGGAAGATGAGTAAGTTGTTGAGCCTGAATTGTGCCTAATATAAGCATAACTAGCATTGCTATGGCTAAAACCTTCCTCTCCATCTTTTATATTTTATGATTAGAACTAATCTTAAACTAAGCTTGAATATGATTGAACTAAACATTGAACCCCCTATTTATAGCCTTTTGATTAAGAATCAAAGAACCATATTGGAAGTCATTTATTATTATTATTTCCATCTAATGTTAATCTTATATTGTAAGATTACGACTTAATTAATCACGATCAAAGAGCTTATTAGTATAAATTACCGTTTTTTTCCTTTTTCAAATAGTTGTAATATGGAAATTTCTTACTTGCAAATTATAGTATAAATAAATTATTATGCAAAGATAATGGGATTTGATTTCTTGTCATTTCCTTTCCTTCACTAATCACAAGTGACAACAAATAAATAATACGTTCCAATTTATGGTAATTGGAAATAAATAAATTTCAATATTTTTAGCAGATTATTGCTTCATTTTAAAGAACAGTCCTTCGGCCCAAATTTTGATTTGAAACTCTGAACCTGAAAGCCCTTTTATTTTGGACTCAATAGCTCACAGACATTTCTAGGCAATAAAAAGCCCAATTGAATTTTTCTGAGGCCCATAAGTATTAAACGAAAAACCATTTTAATTTAATATTAAGATGAAAAATTATCAATATGATCATGTTCATATCAGCTTTAGTACTGTTTGTTAAATTGACAGTTATTTTCCTTAATTCATGCTACATGTGGGCCTTTTCCACCTAATACTTGTCTCAAATTGCTATTAGTTAAAGATTACCTTTAATTAATACATATTCCTTTTAAAAATAATAATAATTAAAACATGCTGGAAGTGGAATCGAAACTTTTTTTTTAAAGTAAAACATTAATTAAAATTAGAACCTTAATTACCCATGTTTAATTATTTTCTAAATTTTCCACTCATTTAATGTAATACATTAACAATACATAAGCATTTTACTTTTAAATGACACTTGTTAAGTTTTTTATTTGAATATTGTAAAATAATAAAAGAAAAATTATTATTCGCTAAAAATCACGTTGTGCGTTAAAATTTACAAATTACACACTTTATACATAAGACCATACTCTTAAAAAATGATTTATTACTACTGTAATATTACTTTTGAAGAAAATATTAAATGAATCTACTAATGAACCATATAACATTTTGGATTACTGAGTAAACGATAACTCTATCTTTTAAATCTACATCAAATTGATGTTAACAATACAGTTGACAAGAATTGAATTCAGTATTTATACATTCTACGCTTTTTTGTGGAACATGCCACATTCTAATTGGTCATTTCATATTATTTATAATTATATTAGAAATTGAGGATCAAAGGAAGGGATTGACTTAAATTTTGCCTAATTAAGGGCATAACAAAAACAAAATAATACTTTTGGAATCAACATAACTTTGATTTTCAAGTAGGGTTAGTAATATGCTTTAGAGAAACATTAGGGGCAATGTAAATGCCATTATTGTCGAAAGCAAACTTAGGTATATATAATGCTATATTAATCAATTAGTTACTTGATTAATCAATTGTGGACCCAATAATTAAAAATTAAAAATAAAAAATAAATTGTCACATTATGCACATTTTGTCAAAGGAAAAAAACAACAGAAGCAATATTCAAAGAATACTCACATTTGCCTTTCTCTATTGTCACTTTCTATTAATATCACGTAACTATAAATTGTACAATTATCAAGTTAATATAAATTTTGTTTTTTTTTCTTCAAATATTATATTTTTAAAAGAAGTATAATTTTTCACATATTAATAAAAAAATAATTTTTTTTTATAAAATTAAAAAATATCTCTATTTTTTTTATTTACACCTAATTATATATGCATTAACATATATGTTATTACTTTGTTATTAGAATTGAATTTTAAGGTATTTTATATGTTATTTCATAATTAAAATTAAATTGTTATACTAAAAAATGTAATATTTTATATTGTTAATATTGTCTCCGGAAGTCAATTGTATTAATATATTTATATTTGTTATTTTCTCAATTATTCATTGGAGTAATAAATAAAAGCTAATTTCTCCTTTTTAAAAAAAAAAAAAATTTAGAGAGAATATAATTCGCAATAAATAAAAGACAAAAATGTATAACAATTTTGTTTAATGGTGATAATGACTAATATGATGTGATGTGTTACTGATGAGTGGTATGAAATTTCTGTCTAGTCGCTTCCATCTTCGAAATAAATCTTTCAGGACCGAAATCCAACGGTGGAGATCAAACACGTGCAAAAAATGATCAAAAAGTGGTTGTTGGTGTGGACAGTGGACACTACCCCACTGGACCATTACTATGTTGTATAATTAAGTTGAAGTGGCAAGGCATGAAATCAAAACAGTGCACTAATCACTTATCACGTTGGAGTAGACATGGCCACGGCTCGGTCCGCCGGGCCACGGTTCGCGAGACATGTAAATCGTAACCGGCGGTTCAAGTTAAACCGGTAATTCGATGGCGGGTTAGGGATCAGCGGTTTAGGATAGTTAAACCGGCGATTCGAAGACGGTTTGAGGTGGTTAAACCGGCAGTTCGAAGACGGTTTGAGGTGGTTAATCCACGGTTCACAGGTTTTAACGGGTCTGGTTCCAAATTTACTCGAACCTGAATTGGTCCGTCTTTCGGTCGGTTTAGGTTACGGTTCGAGCGGGCACGATTCGAAAACGGTTCGTGCCGGTTTAGCCATGGGCCGCACCGAATCGGCCCATGTCCATGTCTACGTTGGAGAGTGTTAAAATTCAGGTTCAGCTTTAATGAAACGCTAAATTGTATCTGTTTACATTTTCAGCATATTATAAACTGACTACGTAAATATAAATTGATTTGGTAAATTGAAACACTTGAATGAATGTGTTATATTATATGAAATTAAGTTTATAAACTAAAAAATAGAAAAAAAATACACTAAATTGTTTTTAAAACTTAGTTGATTTTTTTTTTAAAAACTAAAATATCATCGATTTAAAATTGATTAAATGACTTAAATTTTTTTTAATTTTGAGTTAATACCTAATAAATTTATAAAAATCTATCCTTTTTCTGATAAAAAGCAAGGTAAATGAACGATTTCATCAGTTTTGTCGGTTTTTAATTCTCCTATTTAATTCCACCTAGTCCTTACCTTTAACTTTATTAATAATACTACTAATTATTTGCTTTTTATATATAGTAAAAAAATACTATTGGCTTAATTGTAGTTAGTAGTAATGACTAATGAGAGCATGCCAACGGATCATCAATAATTATAGGGGTATTTTTGTCAATTTTATGTTGTCATATTTTTTTAGTGGGTGATTGAAACATCCTATGTAAGATTATATGACTAAAAACAATTTATTTGTCTTAATCTGGACCATGATTTGAAAATGAAATGGTATTAGAAACATTTCAACCACAATTTTTTTATTTTATAAAATTAATACTATTATTATTATTAAATTATACAATAATTTACAATATAAAATTACAATAAAAATAATGCATTATCACTAATCAATTCACAGCTCATTAACAAATAAATTTTGAATTATCAATAATTAAGTATAAGTCAAAATATAAAAATATAAGAAAATATGTTATTTCGATGACAAAAAAATCACCGAAAATTAAAACTCCACAATTTAGACGTGTCATTTTATTTTTAATTAAATGCCAATAAAATTGCCACGCAAGCCTTCCGCTTTCGTCCTCGGTCACCGGCCATTTTATTTTAAACAGTAGAGCTATAAAAACCCACATGCACTCTATAACTACTATACGCTGCGATATATACTTCCAATCAATTATCTATGTTTCTACTACCTATCCTGTTGCAGAGTTATTGGCCAGAAAACTCCACAATAGTCGCCGGAAAACTTTCTTATTTGCCGTCGACGATATGGCCGACGAGTTCGAGACCAGTGTGAACTATGGTTTGCAGCTTTCTAAAAGAATTTACTATGGAAAAGGAATGCCACCGGCTCCGCCACTCGGAATGTCCAGATCATCGGATAGTTTTTTACCGACGGCGGTTATGGTTTATGCTGTGGTGGCTGAACCTGAAATTGTAGATAATCCTGACGTTCCCAGTTATCAGCCTTACGTGCACGGACGGTGCGTTCCGGCGGCGTTGATTCCGTTGCATATGCACGGAGTAGCTATGGAAATTGAGTGTTGTTTAGATAATGCGAATGTTAGTTTTAGCGGGAAGTGGCGCGTGCATTGCATTAAGGCGAGTAGCAAGTGTGATTGCCGAATCGCCATTCCCATTGGAGAAGAGCAGGTATATACTACTATTTCGCAACGAAAGCCATGGGAGTAGAGTAGAGTAGAGTAGAGTACAGTAGACATGGTTTTTGAAATTTGAACGGATGAATTTGGTAAATTATTGTAAATTTAGCTGATTTGGAATGGAATTGAATTTAATTACTTGCTAAGAAAAGCATGGTTTGGCTAACAGGGTTCAATTCTAGGTCTTGAAGTTGATATTCCTGGAAGATCATATTACAGTCAATTGATTACAGAAGAAGAAACGAAAGATAAGGGAAAAGGAAGTAAAGAAGGAACTGGACGTTTTTTGAAAGGCAGCATTTTTACATTTAAAATCCCACAGGTGATTTCAATTTTACACTTAGCATATCTGATATTCTTCTTGTTTGTGTCAATTTCTTTCAATTGTTTCATAGTGTTTTGTTCAGGAGATTTATGTCTTATTTCCTTTTCTTTTATCCTTTAGATTTCTGGAGGAACAATCATTTCTGTTAAAGCAACTTGGTCTCAGAAGCTTGAATTTAATGAGGGCCAATTCTGCCTCAATTTGCCATTTAGTTTTCCAGCTTTTGTTAATCCCATCGGGAAGAAGACTCCCAAGAGAGAAAAGATACTTTTAAATGTGAATTCTGGTGTTGGAAAAGAAATTTTGTGCAAGAGTACTAGCCATCATTTAAAGGTATGTAATTCTATTATCTTTTTATTTTTGTTTCGAACTAGCTTCTAGGATACATATGAAATGATAGAAGTGTGTTTTGGTTTCTGTAGGAGATAAGGCGTGAGGTCGGTAAGATGGGTTTCATGTACGAAGCAGAAGTACCAACATGGTCGAGTAATGACTTCAATTTTTCATATGCTGTAAGTTTTTTACTAGAGTCAATTTTCTTTGTATCATCTTGAGATGATTAGCATTATATGTGCAATGTTCCATTTAATAGATGTTCTTGCTGAATATTTCATTTGCAGGTCTGTTCAGAGGAATTGTTTGGTGGTGTTCTCCTGCAGGCCCCGCTTCTGCGAGATTTTGATGACCGACAGATGTTCTGCCTCTATCTTTTCCCCGGAAATATCCAGAGTAGGAAGGTTTGTTACAGATTTATTTGATTCCAAAATATTTATCAGAAAAAGGAGTCATTTTTAGCTATGTATGCATTGCTTCTCTCTCTCTCTCTTTTTTTTTTTAAAAACTAGCTTGCCTTTTATTATCCCTTACTACTTTTTTCTTTTGATTCATTAATATCATTCCTTTCATTTTTGTTTCTAGGCTTGCAAGAAGGATGTGGTCTTTATAATTGATATAAGTGGAAGCATGAAGGGTGATCCTCTTGTGAATACAAAGATTGCATTATTATCATCACTTTCTACACTAAATTCCGAAGATTCTTTCAACATTATTGCTTTCAATGGCGAGACCTACTTATTTTCACCATTAATGGAACCTGCCACCCTGGAAACCATATCAAAAGCTACTCACTGGCTTAATGATAATTTAATTGCCAATGGTGGTACAAACATTTTGAATCCTCTCAAACAGGTGTGTATTAATTTTTTCACTCTGTTTTATGTTATTGAATCCTCAACATTTTGCCATATGCTAATTTGTTCTCTCTTCTAGATTTGTGTTTTACAATCTCTACAATAAACTGCATGTTCTGAAATAAAGAAACATATATACTATTTTTCCTTGTTCCCATGTCCCTGGCCTGTTTTCCCACTCGTGTGAGTTACTTAGTGGCCTACAGTTATATAATGCTAATGGAGATTTTTATCATGTCCTTCATTTTAGAAAATTATGCAAGTTTCATTTCTATATTAATAAATGGTTTATTCTTCATGAAATATGTTGGTATATTTATTATGGAATATGTTACAAACTTAACTTTGGAATTTGTTTTAGGCTATGAAGCTGTTAGCTGACATTACTGATTCAATGCCTCTTATTTTCCTCATCACTGATGGGGCAGTTGAAGACGAGAGAGAAATTTGCAATTTTGTACAAGGCTCTCTCAGAAGCGGAGGACCGATTTCTCCACGGATTTGTACTTTTGGCATTGGTAAGGTTTTGGCATTCAAGTTCTATCTTTAGCTGTTGGAGAGCTCCATTGTCTTGGTCTCCTTTTGATGTTGTACAAGAGGAGCTGCATTTGAATAAACTAATTGTTTCTGTATCATCAAAACCATTGTTAGTGTCACTCATTTGTTGTGATTAATGGATCAATAAACAACTGTGCCCTTAGTTTTTCATATTATAAGCATCCAAGCATATTAGGTTTTTATTTATATACTGCATTCTTGGAGCAGTCAAATTCCTTTGTTGCAATTTCAAGAAATTGTTAATAAAAACCTTTTCAGGTACATATTGCAACCACCATTTCTTGCAAATGCTAGCACAAATTGGAAGTGGATATTTTGATAGTGCATACGATGCAGGTGAGTTCTATTATTTGGATAGAAAGATGGTCTTTTGTGAACCAGGATTTTGCATACTTGCCTCTCCAAAGAAACAGCATTAGAAATACTATTTAACACTTTAGGTTTCTCTGTGCATTTTATTTTCAGATTTGATTGAGTCCCGAATGGAGCGAATATTTTCGAAAGCTTCATCTGTCATTCTAGCAAATATAACAGTGGATGGTTTAGAACATCTTGATTCACTAGAAGTAAACTTCATGGTTTCTAATCTTCTATAGTAGTCATTTAGTTGGATTCTGCCTTTTTTAATCATTTTCTCTTTTATCTCCAACTGTACTGACATGTTCTTCTTTCTGAGTTCCTTGCAGTTTCTTCCATTTAAAATTCCAGATCTTTCTAGTAACACGCCGTTGATTGTATCAGGCAGATATAACGGAAACTTTCCAGAATCTGTTAATGTTAGTGGTATCCTAGCAGATTTGAGCAATTTCACAATAGAACTGAAATCGCAGAAGGCCAAGGATGTGCAACTTGATAAAGTAACTATTTCTTTTTCGATCTTGAAAAATCACACACTAATTAACATCTATTGCTTCACCTTCTTTCGTGGATGAAAATGCTGATTCATCATATATTGCTGCAGTTAAAAATTAGCTGTCTAACTTGTCTTTTGCTTTGCAATCTTTAGGTGCTTGCCAGGAGGCAAATTGACATTCTCACAGCCAATGCATGGATGTCAGAAAACCAAGACCTTGAGCAAAAGGTATGCCATTTAATTTGTCATTGGAACTAAATCATGATTAGTAACATTAGCTTGAACAGAAAATAAGCTATCTTTAATGGAAATAGAAACAGAGAAACTTGTATTGCCAAGGACTAAATTACTGATTGAAAGGGATTCAGTTACGTTTCGGCCAAGGATGGCATTCTCCGGTGCTAGTAGATGTGAATGAAGATGATAATTTTCCGTCATACAAAAACATAATTTCCTTTATCTGTTCTGTTGTAGATTGCAAAAATGAGCATTCAAACTGGGGTTCCATCTGAGTATACCAATATGATTTTGCATAAGACTGATACAGGAGAGAAAGAGACTGAAACAATTCTGATGCAGGAGGTATATCTTTGTCTAATAACATTTCACAATCTATAGCACAACCATCATTTTTCATATTTCTTCTGATTTATTCATTCAATTATCAGTATAAATGACTTGCTGGTTTTTCAACTTACGGGCTGATAATTCAATGGAAATTAAAGTAATTACATGCCACAAAGCTCATTTTTATATGAAACCAGGTATTCAACAAAATTAATCTGCTTAAACAAGCACACACAGAAATCCAGAAGGTCATTTTCCTGGGAAGCTTATGCATTGGTTTCGGCGACTTGGCTGCAACTGCATCAAATATTCCTCCAGGAACAGATGAAATAAAGTCACCTGAAACTACAGAAAAGTTGGTTAAGGCTGCTTCAAATTGTTGCAGCAGGCTGCTTGATCGGTTCTGTTGCATGTGCTTCATTCAAACATGTTCAAGTATTAATAACCAATGCTCTATTGCTCTTTCGCAACTTTGCATTGCCTTATCTTGCTTCGAATGCCTGGACTGCTGTTACGAGCTTTTCAACGGGTAAATTATAACCTAATGCACTGTTTCGTAAGCTGTAATGTCATGTAATCGCGATTCTGTTGTATAAATTTTTCTTTAATATTGTATTATATCGTATAAAACATCACCGAAATGGTTGATAAATATGTAAACCGTTCTATTGTAACACAATATATGGAAGAATATGATAGTGTTGGCCTGTGAATGAATGAATGTACAGTATTGCAACTTCCTGTGTATTGCTACGTCTCAAGTTTATTTAAAAAATACATCAGAAGGACAAAACAATTTTATTTATAGTCACTCTATTAATATTCAATAATTTCATTTTAAAAATACTATATATTTTAATACTTGGAAGGACTAAATAATAAAACATGAAAATTATAGGGATGAAAAAAATAGTACTGTGTAACTAAATAAATAAATAAAATATTAGCACATTTGTTGCCTTCCCGCAAATATCCATAGATCAAAATCTGGATCTTCACATAAATTTGCTCTTTTATTTACTTTTTCCCGCCTTTCTCCCTCTCCTCTCCCGGTGGATTTCATCTCCGTTTCGCAAGAAAATCACCAAAACAATTCCAACAAATTCCAAACAAGAATCAAATTCCATATTATCTCCGTAATTAGTACTGAAAAAGAAAAAATCCTCAAATGGTTATTCGCTATATCTTTTTATTCTTCTTACTTCTGGTTTCCGTGTCCTTCCCGATCAGGTAAGCATACGACTTAGGGTTTCTTTTATATGTCTTCCTATTAAATTTCAAGTAGCTGTTTATCGTAAACAATTGGAATTCTATACTAGAAATCATTTATAATTTCAATTTTTACGGAATTTCTGTGATTTATAATATTGAGTGCGTTGTGGAATGCAGGTGTTCCTGCAATGGAAGTGAAGAAGAGAGAACGTTAGCTATGATAAAGCCGGATGGATTGTTAGGAAACTACTCCGAAAGGATAAAAGATGTTATTATGGATTCTGGTTTCAGTATCGTTAGAGAAATGGTCACTCAGCTTGATGAAGCTCGTGCTTCAACCTTTTATGATGAGCACTCTTCGAGAAGTTTCTTCCCAAATCTTATCAAGTACATGACTAGGTATTTTTAAATTTTATTAAATTATTACTCGTTCGCAGAATTTTCTTATTTAGGTCGAACTGAACAGCATTGCTTTTTAACAAGCTGGAAGCAAATGCTATAAGAAACTTTTTGAAATTTCTCGATATGTTGTTCTTGGCTTCAGCCTTATGAGAAATTCTACATGAATCATGTTGTTGTAATCTCGTTGTTTGATCCTTCAGTCAATTTTCGGTGATTTTGGATTTATTTTCCTCTCCATTTTCACACAAGGAATAGTCAATTTTAGGGTTATTATGTTAGGAATAGTTGATATTCATTTTTTCTGTTTCGCTTCATATGATACTCATATTATTTTGATCTGTCTTGTACAGTTAGATGATTGTAGCAATGAGGCCTTGATGTGCTCTCTTTTAGAATAGTTAGATGATTGTAGTAACTTGGCCTTTTCAGGGTTGCTATATGGCTCTTATCACAGTAAGGGTTGACTGCAATTTTAATTCAATGAGTGAGGTATCTGGTTTGGAATATACAGCCTCATTGTATTATCAGATGGTATAACTCGATACATTCTTTTTTCTCAGTGGTCCAGTGCTAGTTATGGTATTAAAGAAGGAACATGCAGTTGCTGATTGGCGTGCTTTGATCGGACCAACTGATGCACTCAAAGCTAAGATTACTCACCCAAACAGGTTATTTATGTTCTCTTTTTTTTTTCTTTTTGTTTTTTGTCTCAATTTTTGTGTATATGATACTAGATTCCCGTTTTATACCTTGTAATTTTCAGTTCTCTCGCCACTTCATTTAATGCTTTTTCTTCATTGTATAGCTAAATTGCTCATTACTCTGGGCTTTTTTTTTTTTTAAATCATATTTTCAGCATCAGAGCAATGTGTGGCCTGAATTCAGAAAAGAATTGCGTACATGGTTCAGACTCTATTCAATCAGCTCAAAGAGAAATCTCTTTTTTCTTTGCAGAGGAGAGGTCATCTGGTCAGTTGCTACCTCTCATCTTTGTTTTTCTTTGGATTGACCCCCTTTTATTGACAGCTTCATAACCAATTTAAACACAATTTTAACGGGTCAAATTAGAAAGCTGCAGCAATTCATTAGTTTACCGATTCTGTTATGCGAGCCTGCTAAGCTCAAAGGTTGCAGCATCAAATTTATGTCTTCTTCATTCTGTTGAAAATTGATTATCCAGTATGGAGTATATAGATAGAGGCTAATAGCACCCACTCTACACCTTTTGGTAATTTTCCTGTTGCAATATGTCCTTTACTACAGTGATGCTGTCCATAGATCAAATTATGGGCCTCTCTCAACATTGAACCTTACCCCCCTATTATTTGGCGATGATGAATTGGTATTGAGGTTTTTCGTTGATTCACTGAGTAACTTGTTAGTTAAACAACTTGTGATTTTGTTTGAACCCATTACTATAGAGTAACTACGAACAAGTGAGAAATTTTAGGTCATAGTTTATGTGTGTTCTATAGTTCATGTATTTACTCACCAAGTCATCCAGTGAAATAGCTTCTGCATTAGACTGTAGAAAGTCTTTTTCTTGCATTAGCTGTGAACAACAGAACAAAAAGAAGTGTTATTAGTGTGTCACAACAAGTTCACTTATTTCTTTTTAACAAGGGCATAGTTAAATACATGATCATCCGTATCTAAGTTGGAATGTCCTCATTATTTTGCTAAAACAAGCGGAACTAAAGTATATTTGGTTGACTATGTGACTCTTAACATCATACTTCATTGTCAAATGAGTGCCAAATGAGGAATAAGTATGAGACTGTAATCATGCTTCCTAATATAAAAACTTCATTTAAAAAAAAAATTAAATACACTTTTAGGATGAAGTGCTGTATTTATTTCTGTTGCTTATTATACTATCTTCCACAGGCGAAGGAGTTAATGTGCATGATGAACTCTGAAGGGTATGTGCCCAGAGCAGAATTACATGTTATTACTACCTCTATTCTTTTTAAGGGCCACAAATCTCACAGAAATAAAGCACTGGCAAGTAACTTATGATATTTAGGCTATATGCTGTAAATACTTAATTCCAGTCTCACTTTTCCCTATCATACTCCCTTTTTCTCCTTTTGGTTTCTTCTAATTGTGTCATCTTGATTCTTTGCCGTTCAGCAAAACAATTAAAATTGCAGAATGAATTTTATCTTAGGGTCTTACACAGACATGCTAAAAAACGAACTGTGCTATGTGCTTTGATTGTGGCGGGTCAATTTTCTGTCATTCTATTAGCCGAGTAATGCTATGTACCCTAGAGAGGATAGGACTTAACAATTATGGTTTAAGAAACAATATGTGGAGTTCGATTGTTGCTATTGGAAAGAGTTTCAAAGTTTAAAAACTCCATGAAAGTTGAGTGGGCTGCGAGCCTTGCCCACAATTTTAGGTTTAGACTGATCGGTGTTTGTGATGATGAGGTTAGTTATGTTAGGTCTTGTAAGAGGGTACATGTGTGAGCATTAGATTCTTCGAATAATGGATGTAGTTGGCAGTGAGCTAATCAAGCCAAGAGGTTGTACGAACTGGTTTTAGTTTCTTAGATATTGCACCAAAGCCCCAAGCTGCTGAAGTATTTCTAAGATTCTAGTTTTAAGTTGGCAAACAATTGTAGACATGGATGAAATCATCTAGTTGCTTGCAATTGCATTTCCATAAAAAGAAAATTGTTTTTCCTAGCTGTATCACACACTTGTGTTAGTAGTATTAAGAATCAAGGATTCAAGGTACTTCAGTGGAGGACAGTGGTTATAAATGATAGAAGCTCTATTGCCGATGTATGCTGAAGTTCAGGAAAAAGTCAAAATGGGTATCCTTATTAGGATTTTAAATCATATCCAATTTAACTTCATGTTTGTATATAACCTGTATTTTGGTGGGATAGCATTCAGCATATGAACTAAGCATAGCTTGTGACATAACCAAATTCTTTAGCAAAGGAGAAACCACTACCTCACCTGTCCCATGGCCAAATCCATTTAGCAAATACTGGCACCAAAACTTTTTTTTTGGAGGAAAATACTGGCACCAAACCAAACTTATCTACCAGTTACCACTACCAAGGGTACTCATTTAATCTAAATATCATTTTACTTAGTAAAATTTCGCAATAAAAAAATTAATTTTATAACACAAATACACAATAATGTTAACATACACCAAGCAATGTAGATTAAAGTATGTAAAATTATAAACAAACAAATATATATATAAAGAAAGAATTGAGTATATAATAAGTAATTTACTGAGATAAGAAAAATACTAACTTCAAAGTGAGTGTGATTACTGTAGAAACTCATTAATTAAAATACTATAAAGGGCAGCCCGGTGCATGAAGGCATCCCGCAATTACTTAGGTTTCGGGGAAGGCCCGCACCCAAAGGTAATGTAGGCAGCCTACCCTGATTTCTCAGTGACTGATTCCGCAGCTCGAACCCAAGACCTTTTAGTCATAGAGAGACAATTTTACTGCTGCTCCAAGGATCCCCTTCATTAATTAAAATACTATAGAAACATAGTAATTTAACTTAGACAAATAAAACTAGAACAAGTAACTAAAATTAAATAAAAAAAAATTACAATATAACTGAATTTATAAATAATTAAACTAGTTGGAATCTCTCACCTTATTACTCAAATTCATTTATGCACAATTCTAATAGGCTTGGGGCTCCAGCAGATGCGTGCAAAAACCTCTGTCACCTTAATCTTTATGCTAAAGTCTGAATAACTGCCCGTGTCATAGGAGATTAGTGTGCACCACTGATCCAGAATATGATGCAACTTTTACTGAGCTGTCGCATACCATGTTCTAGTTCATACATCAACTTTATATATTGGCTACTTGTGAGACATGTCCTCTTGAATCAATTTATCTGATGGGCTAAATCAAGAAACTCTCCAATTAAGAAATACAACTTTTGGAAAATGATTACCTAGTTGCTTAATCTTTTATGTAACTATACTTTGTTATGTTTACAGTTTTCTGTTTGTTATTAGCTTTTCCAAGCCTCATTATTGAAGCTGAAGGACCCCTGACCTCCTGTCCCATGCTATAGTACAAGTGTCTAACGTAAGCTGTCTAATTATCATTTTTGTCCCATGAATACTCCTTATGTCATGTCAACCTTTGGGTCATGGAATTCGAATTAGCTAGTGTTGCATTGTTTTGTTAGCGCTTTATGTCTAAACCCCTTGAATTAGAAACGTTAATTTCGAGTTGAGTGGGGGTTTGATTGATTGAGGCAAAGTTGGTACATAAATGACCTGACCTGTATTGGCTTACAGTATTGTTTTCTGTAAAATGAAGAGTATAAGGTTGATTATCGTGTATATAGAACAATGTTGCCAACAAGGTCCTGTTTAGCGGCCAGCATTGAAGGGTTCTCTTGTAGTAATTTAGAGACAGGCAGCAGAATTTTCAATTTGACGGTAAAAAGATATTATATTTTGATACATGAGATATTTCAGGAGAATGAAAATGAAACATTTGCTTATTCTTGATGCTTAAGTATAGTTTATTATTAAGTTAAGCCTGAGATCCAATGAAAGGCTAAGCAAAGTCAAACAATGATGGCCACCAGTGCCCTCTCTGGATCAGAGATGTCCACATCATAAAGGTCTTAGTTTATGGTGTCCGAAGTTATAACATTCCAGAAATAGAAAGCCCTTTGCAAGATTTAGTTGGTTCCTGAACCCTAGACATCTAGTATGCTAGCAGCCCACATGGTTTCCTTTTTCTTTTATCTTGGTGGGAGCGATTCTTGACTCATCTTTTTAATTTCTTTTTGCTTTCTCAGTCTCACTTGCATCTCGAGGATTAAAATTTGTTATCGTTTCTATTATTATATAAATTTCTTATGCATTTTACTGACGGGGTGGGTGACGGTACAAGTAATATAGACATGAATTTATCTTTTTTTTTTTTGGCTTTTTTATCTTATTAGTTTTGGTTAGGTATTTAAGGCATGGTGTGATTCTGGAATTACAACTTTTATTTTCAAACTATCTGTTCTGGTTTTGAAAAAAAAAGTGAAATTATTATTGGATGGCTCTTGTATAGTTTTGTAACTATCAAGTTGGATTTAGCTTCTGTTTAAGAACCAATTTAGTTAGAAATTTTAAAATTTATTTTAGAAACCTATAATGTGATGAATAGTTACTAAAAATATTTTAACATTTACTAAAATATGAAAATAAGTCTTATTTAATTTGAACCAAGGGTTTCAATATGAGGAACCAAAATTGAATTATAGACATAATTTTGGTTTTGGTTTTGGTTTGGAACCAAAAATCCTTGGTTACATTATGCTTTGATTTTGGTTTTAACCAATTTGGTTTTGGTTCAACTTCAATATATCAATTTAGAACTGGATCATGGTCGTACTTAATTAGGCTTTTGATACTAATAAACCAAAGAACATCCTACACATAGCTCATTGTGTTCTTCAAAACTTTTTAAACTTTAATTTCTTCATATTAGCGATAATCGAGCTTATTGTGTTTTTAAACTTATGCTTTATATTAGTGGTTACTATACGGATCTAATATAAAATATTAACAAAAAAAAAAGGTGTATTCTTAATCAGAACTATGCTGCTTGAAGGTTTAAGTGGTCCAAATATAATTCGTGTCCTCCAATCACAGTTTTGATTATCTAAAATCTACTTTAAATCGTTTTTGCATTTGATACTATTGATAATTGAACGATCCAATCATCTGCCTTCAATAAGCAAGCGGGTGTTAAAAGCTATGTAATGAAAAAATTAAAAATTAGATAGAAATTTTAAATTGCATGATGGATTAATTCAAAAAGATTTTCTTGCATTTGGATTGGTTGCCACATTTAGTTTCAGACGTTGGAAATTTTTATTTTATTTTATTTTTTTAAAATTAAGAATGCAAATTCTAGTAGTATCGTTGTAGAAAAGTCAACCCGACCCCTTTGGGACACGTGTTCATCCGACAGGAGATCATGGGACATTCTTTGTCGTGACACGTAGCCAACTGCAGTGAACTACAGAGATATATTTAGTCTGTGGTATAAAAGGGACCCATTTGTTGAACCAATCATGTGAAAGAGTTGTGTATAGTGGGGCCTTGAATAAATTCCTATGGGCATTATTTTTATCCTTTTCTATTTTGTTCTCATTCCTCTTGCTTGACTTATTAATTATTACTCCATAAAAATTTAAAAAAAAAAAAATCATTAGTCCCATTGCAAAATAAGTGTCTCACTCGCAAATTCTTTTTCCCACATTAAATGTCTCATTTCAAGATTTTAACAAAAATAAGTAATGTTTTTTTTTTTTTTATCTTCACATTATTTATGTGCATACCAAATAATAACATGTAAATGAAGTTTATACTAACATTTAAATTTTATAGTTCCAACGAATTATAACATCTAAATGAGTTTATACTAACATTTAAATTTTATAGTTCCAAAGAATTAAATTTTTTTTATAGTAAAAAAAGTGCAAATGAAACATTTATTCTAAGTTAAATGAAGTATTATTATTCTTTAGGCAAAACATGAATATTTGTTTAACAATGTAGCTCAAGATTTATTAGTCAGTTTTCAAGTACCAAAAAAAATTAGGGATAGATATTGTTAATTGTTTTACTAATAATTTTGGTTTTATAATTATAATGTTTTTAGTTCGAGCTGTGGATTTTATATTTGGTTCGAAAATTTAAAGTAATTCCTCAAATTTTCCTTAATATTCTTGCTCATGTTTAACTACTTCAATGGATTACATTTTCTATGAATAAAAGTATGTTTACTTGATATGAATTTATCATTATTAAATGATATTTCTAATTTTCTTTATTTCTTTTTGTTTAGAAGGAAGCCGAAGCATAGGGACTACAAAACAAGTGATACGTGTCTCTTCAAATCGTCATTAAGTAAACAATAAGGTAATATTTGATAATCCCCATTACTATTATGATCTATTGTTAGCCAGTCAATTAGCACAAATTACATAAAGAATTGAATAATGAATTTCTATCTTCCAACTTTGAGAGAGACCAACAATTGAAATTTACCATATCAACTTTGAAGATCTCTTAATATATAGTTGCTCTCTATTATTACACTATTAGAACTCTAAAATTTCTTATATGTCCAACACAAAGAAAGATGTTTTGCTGCAATTTGATAGGATTTTGAGGAAGAATTGTCTTCTTAGAGTTTCTCTGTTAGTGTTTAGCATTTAGCAATGAAGAATAAGATCGCACATGAAAATGATCTCTCACCCCATTGGGAAACAGCCAAATCTTTCTTGGCTGATACTTGATAGACTATTTTCTTAAAAAAAAAAGAACAATAACTAATAAAATAAAATAATATCACGTATAATAAATTATTATACTTACACATAACATATATTATTTTTTGGGGGGTATAAAATATTTGAAAACACAGAAAGCAAATCAACTAAATTTATTTTCAAAAGAAGAAAAAAAGGCAAATAATACTACATACCAAATACAAAATAAACAGGTAGACAGTAGTAGCTGTGATATGTTCGAAATTGCATCATTTTGGTTGGAAATTAGAAAGATGTTTTTGTATAAAAAGGTTGGCCTTAATATTGTGACTGAAGTGTGAAATAGTGACATGGGATTAAAGCATAATATCTATGAGATATTATTGGGAATTGATTCTTGCTTTCCTTTCTTTTTTTCTTTTGGGAAAGAATTTGGAGTTGATTCTGAATGTTACGAAATGCATGCATTCAGGATTCAAATAATCGGTGATGGAATCATCTTGTAATCTTCTAATAACTTTTCATCTCATTTTGTTACTCAGATGATTTACACAAATATAACACAAACAAAAAGGCATACCTTTTATCAAAATCTTAATAACTTTAACAAAACATGATATGACTTATTATGTCAAACAAAAGAAATAAGAATTCGATGTTTACTATTTTAATTTCTTTTAAGGTTAGGGAAAAGTAAAATAAATATGGTCTTGTTGTTGGTCTTCTCTTTTTATTATGTGAAAATGAACATTTATATATTTGATTTCTCCATATCATAGTATTATTATCACACTATTTTTAAATGAGTGCTATTTTTTATTGTGCATTGTGTATGGCCTATATATTAAAAATAAAAAAGTAAAAAACTTGTGGCAGCAGCTTACAATTGACGTTCACAATTCACAAACAAATTTTAATATGCATGCAACTTGCCAGTCATTCTTCGTACTGGAATTCATTCATATATATGTTTAATGTATATTTGATTACATAAAGCAAATTCAGGAGAAATTAGATTAAATTAATAATAATATCCATGCATTATGCAATTATTACATTCGTGTCAATTCTATTAGCGTTAGATTACAGTACAGAGATTCAACCCGAAAAGTTACAATTATTTTCAATTTTTACTCCGTACTTGCCCATAGATTTCTATATACCTTAATTGAATGGACAATGTTAATGCCACGAAGCAAAGTCCAAAGCCTGTTCAAGAAGAAAGTCCTCCAAAACTCATGTGTTTAAAAAAAATAATTATATTAATAATAGGACTAAAAAAAAAAGCCTAAAAAGCCACAATAATTATAAATTAAAAAGGAATGTCTTTATGGGTAGTGGGCTCTGTTTATGTGGAGGTATATTAGTTGTCTTAGCTCATAGAACCTGATCAAGAGGGGAAAGAGATCAGAGAAAAAAGGGAAGATAAAAAGGTGATGAACACTGATACTACAAATATTATAGATATAAAGGCTGTATTTGGGAACTTGAACCTGTAGAAATCAAAAATTCAAAGCTTTCAGCCATCAAATTCATCAAAATACCATCTTTTGATATTTCCAAAGCTGAATTTGACAAGTGTTTTTGATTTCTTGGTGCATTTCTGCCCACTGAAACCTTCCTTCCTTGTTCCTAATTTTTTGTCTCATTGAAAAAGCTCTCCCATATTTTCTATTCAACCAATTTTTTCTCACTGAAATTCCTCCTCTCATTTCTATTCAGACCAATTTTCTTACTGAAGATTGCTCCTCCCATTTTTCAGACCTCGAAAGGCAGAACAAAACTCAAAGATGAAGGTGAGTCGGTTTTAGCCCATCCACATATATTAAATATAAAGTTTCTGATGTAAGTTTTTATATTGTGGCAGCTTTTTAGTTGGATGCACAATAAGCTTAATGGCAATAAACAAACTGCTGGGAGTCAAAAGCCAAACACAGTTTCATCTACTCGTAAGCATTTAATTACTTTTGTTATTTTCATTTTCTGATCATTGTTAAATTAAAAGTTGTCTAATTTCTTTTAAATATTATGTGCAGATCATCATGTGAAACGAGATTCAAGAGAGGAATTCAGTGATTGGCCACATGGGTTACTAGCAATCGGAACTTTTGGGACTAATAATGAAATAAGATCATCAGAAAATCTTGAAATTCAAGATATTGAAGAAAACCAAAATGTGGAAGAAGCAGAAACATCTTCCTCTGAGGAATTACAAGATTTCACACCTGAAGAAATTGGAAAATTACAAAAAGAGTTAACGAAGCTTTTAACAAAAAAACCATCTTCAGATAAAGAAAAAGAAGTTGCTAAAAACCTCCCACTTGACAGATTTCTGAATTGTCCATCAAGCTTGGAAGTTGATAGAAGAATAAGTAATACAGTTACTAGTGACATGGATGAAAATGAAGAAGATATTGAAAGGACAATTAGTGTTATACTTGGTAGATGCAAAGATATCCGTGAGAAGAAGAAAAAGAAAGAAATTGGAAAGAAATCACTCACTTTTCTTCTCAAGAAAATGTTTGTTTGCAGAAGTGGATTTGCACCACAACCCAGTTTGAGGGATACTTTTCAAGAATCAAGAATGGAAAAGGTACGTACCCCATTACTTACATACTAATCCCTGTCCCAAAATTGTAGTCCATGTTTTCATTTTAAATACTATTCATCTTTTCGTGGTCCAAAACGTGCATAAGAAATATAGTTAAACTAATCGACCAAATGGACTATAATTTTGGAGTTTATTCTCTTAAAAAGTACATTAACATGGATTTTCCATTTTTTTTTCTTTTTCTTTTTTCTACAGCTTTTGAGAACATTGCTTCACAAGAAGATGAATCATCAAAATGCTTCCCGGGCATCATCAATGAAGAAATATCTTGAAGATAATAAACAAATGTCAAAGAAGGAAAATGAAATTGAAAAGGACGATGAAAGAAGAATTAGGGCTTGTGATAGTGGTAAATGGGTTAAGACAGATTCTGAATGTAAGTTCATTATTTATTTATTGTTTGAACATTTTTGTTATGTAACTTATAGCATTAATGGGTCTCTTGTTTTCCTTTGCAGATATTGTTCTAGAGATTTGAAAATGGCCCATAATTCCATAAGAAGTTACATTACAAGGTAATGCCTATTTTTAGTACTTTTATGGTTCATCTAAAATTAAAATCAACCAATAAAAGTTTATAATTTATACCAAAATCAACACTTTGAGAGTGATAATTTCAGTACTATCCCAAAAATAGTTGAATCCAAATATTGGAAAAATATACTTCTCTCTTCGATTTATTCAAAGAAAGTGATTAAATTTGTCCTTAATAAATAATTTTATAGTTAATTAATGCATGATGAAATAATAAATTTGACCCAAATCCTTCAATTTTATAATTTTGCAGATTGGATGCTTGGGGAATATGAGCATGCACCAATAATAACAGCTAGAATAGAATGTGGATCTTGAGGACCACTTAAAAGTAAAGACTTTTAATGAAGAATACTGCACTTTTCTTGATGAAGCTTTACTCTCTTTTTTTTCATGATTGCATCTTGCAATACATGTTAAGGAACATATAGTCCAAGGATTTCTCTGTAGTCTGTACTGGCAAATGCTAGACATTCTCCATATTTTTTGTCCTATATTAGTACATTCTAGTTAAGTTTGCTCTTTGTAATATATTTTCACTTCCTCAATAACATTTTATTCAAATAATTATATTATTCTTATGGGTGGTACTATTTTTTGGTATAATAATAAATCATTCTTTATTCATATGATTCATAAATGATTAAATATATTTTTAACAAATATTACAAAAGTAAATTAGGGGTGATAGAAAAACTGTCGAATCGAACTGTATTTTTAAGTATTCAATAGATTCAATCTGGTTCCAAGTGAATTATATACCGAACTGATATCTTTCTTATTTTTCAATTCGTTAACCAAGCCAAAATTTATTTTCCTCAAATTTTATTTCAATTAAATTACAAAATATACTCTTAATCATTAATTTGAGTTAATAATATTCTTTTCAAACCACTTTAAATATTTGCTTAGGCTTTCGCAGACAAATTATAAAAAAGTAATTAACTCACCTTATAAATAAAATAAGAAAATTCATATAAAAAATATTTTGTTAGTCTACTATAGCAAAATTGTTGAACCGATCTAATCGATTTTGTTCGGTTTACTTTCTTTCAGTTCAATTCTCATATATATATTTATTGTTCGCCCTAATTTCAGTTCGATTTTCTAAACCGAATGGAGTTTGTGTATTACATAAGAAATTGATATAACAATGCTGAAATATATAATTAATTGAATTTGAATTTTATTTTCCTTACAAAAATGACGGGGTTTTGAAGGACCTTTATGAAACAAAAAGGGAAAAAAAACCCTAACCTACCGGCTAACGTGTCTAAAACATAGGAGTGAAGGACTTGAATTGATCGATCAAGTCATAAATTCATAATCCCAAGCCATTTCAAGCTACATTCGCAGAGTCCTAGCTTCATAGAAATCTGTTCTTGCGGTATGGCTTCATTGCAAATATTTCGAATGTGTTCATTTCACATTTTTATTCATTTTAGAACATAATATTGTTTATATTGTATATGAAACCTGAGGGAAATGCTCAAATTTATACTTGAACCATGATCACACTAAGAATTTGAAGAAAATTATGATTTATGATTTGCTGAATTATGTGAAAAATGAATATGTTTGGTTCAATTTTTGTCTTTGTTGCTGGAATTAATTCAATATGTGACTGTTCTTTCAGATTAAGGATCTGTTGTTTTAAGTGACCAAACTCATGATTTCAGCCTAATCTTTATGGGTACTCTCAAAATTTATTGTATCAATTTCACATTGATTTTGCTAATTTATCTCTAATTTTTAATTTTTGATGAATTTGGATCTAATCATGGTTAAATTCAACTCACTTTCCTACTTGTATGGCTATTTTAGATTGGTTCTACGTTGTTGTTTTTGGTGCCATTTTCAGTTTCTATAGGAAGAAGATTTTTATATGCTCATAGAATTCCTTTTCTTTGTTTTCCAGGTCTTGTTTGCAGCAAGAATCTAAATATCCAGCTTTCTTATGATCCATATGGCCTTACTAGACCTCCATCTTCTGACAAAATTGCTCAACATGCTGAACTTATTGCTGTCTTACCCTCTGAGGAACTTCAAATCGGACCTGCTCTCCAGCGCAAACCTAAAGCTTCGAAAGCTGCACACAATTTGAATACAAGGCGTGGTTGATGTGAAGTTGGACAAGTTTGATGCGGCTGCAAAATATTAAGGTGAGGTAAGAAGGTCCCTTTTTTACTTAAAGAGGAAGGAAACAAATGATATTAAATTAAGTTATAGAGAAGATAAAAGTGGCTGAATGAGTGATGATTTTAGCTTTTGTTTAATTGGTTAAGTTCTCAAATCTTGGGATGGAAATACTTAGTTTTAAGCTCAATGATTCAGCTTTTCGCGGTTAATTTTTGAAATGGGTCATTTCGAAAATTAAACTCGGGACTTCTCGCATCGAAAGTAAGAATCATGCCACTAGATCAAATGTGGTGCGATGAAAGTTTGTTGATTAAATAAGATATTTAAAACAATTAATAATGTAGCTTTGGGTGGGTAAATATTTATTTTATGTTCAAATTCAATATTCCGATTTCTTTCCAAAGTTAAATAAAAATTTACAAAATCAAAAAACTAATTTCCCAATCGGCTTATGGATTGGACGCAGGCAGGCCATAATAATAGCAGCAGAAAGTAAAATCCCAAAATCAAAAAACAATTACAAAATGGATCAACAGCCACCTACTACGTCAACTATAACTCTCACATCTTCTTCTTCTTCCATGCAAGAATTCTCCAAACCCTAATCGCTTCTTTTTCATTAATTTCCTTCCTTCTCTTCCGGTGCTTGCGTTTGGATCTGAGTGAGCAATTTCACAAATCCCTCCTGCTCCATTCAACCCGGAAGAGAATTATCCCCCAATTTTCTTTCCGGTTCTAGTTATTGGGATCTGTAAAAGAATAAATTTTTACGCGTTCCTCTTATTAATTTTCTTTTTCTATAAAATTGAATGAGTAATTAGGGTTTCAGCCCGAATTTGGATTTTTTTTTTTTTGGGTGATTAGAAATTCTTGGTGATTATCAGTTAGGGTTCTGTGTTTTTCTCTTATTAATCGTGAGATTAGGGTTTTGTTCTCTTTTGGGTCAATTCTTATTCTTTGATTGAAGGGACTCTGCAAGAAGGAATTTGCGTGCAGCCAATGCCATATTTTTTGGTTGGTGTTCGACTGACGTTTCGGTGATTTTTTCAGTACCGAAAAAGATTGTATCCTGAGCTTATCAATGTCTTGGGCAGGCCCGGAGGATATCTACCTTTCTACTTCTCTTGCTAGCTATCTTGACAGTAAGTTCTTCCTTTTCTTCTTCTCATCCCTATTTTTCTTTGGATTTTTAGCTTGTTCCGGATTTTAATTTGAATAGAATTTGCTACTGAAATTGATATTTTGGTGTTTGGTTAGTCCTAAATGCTTCAGAGATTTATGATACCTTTTCTTTTGGATTGTACTGTTTTGAAAGCATTGTAATTACTTATGTACTTCAGAGAGAGTGCCTCCCCCCCACCCCCTACTTCCTTCCTTTTTTTGGACTTTTTGGAATCACTGCAACTGCATAGCGTTATTTGCATCTTTAACCTTTCTAATTGCCTATCTCTGTAGATGCTACCTTGTTTTTAAATACCTTTTATTTCAACAAGGAATTGGATCCTCTCTTATTTCTTTATTTTGGTGTTGTAAAAACTTTTACTTCAGAGAAGCTACTTGTGCTTCTGCGAGATGGTCGGAAACTCCTCGGAATACTTCGTTCTTTTGACCAATTTGGTAAGATTTTTCTCCCCTATTTGTGTTCTTGCTTTTGTTACTCCTTTATGGTAAAAAAAAAAAATGTAAAATTACATATTTGTGATATGCAGCTAATGCTGTTCTTGAGGGTGCTTGTGAAAGAGTTATAGTTGGTGAGCTCTATTCTGACATCCCCTTAGGTCTATATGTTATTCGAGGGGAGAATGTAGTTTTAATTGGAGAACTGGTATGTATTTATTGGTTTTGATAGTTAACAGTGTATTATTTGCCTTGTGCCTTTGTGCTCATAAGATTTGCATTTCTTGAATTAGGATATGGAGAGGGAGGAACTTCCTTCACATATGACTCGTGTTTCAGCAGCTGAAATTAAAAGGGTACGTGGCATTGTATGTTTTGACGCATTATCAAATAATCTCTATTTTAGCATTGTGTTTCATCCTATGCAAGTGTCAAGAATTCGTAATGGTACTTTCCCTTGTATACAATCTACCCAGTTATTACTAGTTATTATCAGGGCTGTAGTATATTATGGCCCTGTCATGGTGGAAAAGTTTTGGACACAGGGGCTCCTGGTATTCAGAGTTATTGCCATGTGAATACGGGTTTTATGGATCTATTTAAAGTATTGACTATCACCCTAAATTATTGGAATGGAATATTGGAATGCATATGCAGAGTTTATAAAAAAAAAAAAAAACTCTGCTTCTCTGTGCAGTAGCTAGTGGAGCATGCAAGCCTCTTTATTTAGGGTTATTTGGAAGAGGTGCCCAAAAAATATGACGTATCTCTTGTGTGGTGTACCTTTTTTGCTTAGTGTAATACTGTTGTGTCAATATCTCATTTCTACAGATTATATTCTGTACTTAATAATGTTTCTAGTATGGTTTACGATCTTGGTGAATTTTCCAAGGTGAAGGTTGAAGAAAACAACAGAATGTTGGTATTGGATGGATTTTGCTGTTTAGATGTCATTAATTTGTAGTTTTTACGATATTTTTGTTGTTTTGAATACCTTTATAGCATTATTATGAGTGTCATTCTTATGAAAACACAGAGAAGGGCATACTGAACTGGACAATGAGATCAAACATATAGTTTGTAGTAGTATTTGGATTTTGGTGTTTCATAATCTAGTTGAACACTGAATTTCTGCTACTTTCCTGTAATAATCGTATTTTGTATCAAAACACTACTTTCCATTTTAACCCATTATTTCCCTCCTGAAGTTATTGAATTAGATGGTCTCTTAGTACCTAATAGGCGATTTTTTTTTTCTCGATGGTCGTCTCATGGGCTATTCAACATGAATGGATACTAAGACGTTTCTTTTAGCTTAACACTCAGGGTAATGATTTGTAGTTATAAATGATAGACAACCGTTACTATAGGTAGAAAACATCATAGTTTTACTGCTTTGTGAAGGAAACTAGTGTAGTAAATACAGAGAGATCCTATGCTGTGATTTTCGCTTCGCATCATATGTTGCAGGGACTTCTTGCATGCATTAAGTTCTGTTGTTGTAACTTTTGCAGGCACAGAAAGCTGAAAGGGAGGCTTCAGATCTAAAAGGCACAATGAGGAAGAGAATGGAGTTCCTTGATTTGGATTAGTAGTGCAACTAGGCTATAAGATCCGCACATATTTTAGCGGTGGAATTGGTGTGGGGATATCATGATTAGGAGGTTGGGAAAGGTCTTGAATTTCTCAAATTCTGTAACATGTTTCAAAAAGAAATGCATTCTGTGAAATTTGTCATTTAAAGTTCTTAGCCTTGGTCATATTCAATTTCCTGGTTCCATAATGTACTGGATTTTCTAAGCTGTAAGTGCTCAGTAACAATGCTTGCATTTCTATTTTTATAATCCTGCAAATTTTGTTTTTCATGGGAAAAAGCATTGTAGGAACTAGGAACCATTCAAGATTGTCTGACCTCAGCTGTCGTTTTCTATAAATACTATTTTGATCCTAAATCAACCCTTAATTAGATTTATTTTTTTTAGCAAAACTTAGATTATCTTTTTTATTAGTTGAGTACACCCACTTGTAAAATGGTGTACAGCCATCTTCCTGCTGGCTCTGTAAAACCTCTATTGGTACAGTAATAAAACGGTTTTATTAAAACGTTTAATTCGTTTCCAACGTGAAAAGAAGTTAAAAAAATTGAATAATAATCCATTGACTTATAAAAAATGAGACATATTTATGTTTTATATAGTTTCGGTTTTAATTGAAATGCAAAATTTTATGAAAATAACACATAAAAAATCATATTTATTTTCAAACTACAAATTATTACAACCAACAAAATTAATTTTGCAATAACATAATTAATTTTTTTACAAATTACGATTCAATTAATAAAAATTATTTTCAAATATAAATTCTATTTAAGAATGACAACGGGCGGGTACCCATTAAATTCTCTGCTACCCGCTCGTGTTTTATATTTTACTACCCACACCCGCCTTATAGAAATTATACATGTTTCAATATCTGATCCGCTTCAACCCATCCAGCAATCGGTAACGGGTATCGATGGTTTTTAATTAATTATGTTTATAATTTTTATAATAGTTTAATTAATAAAAATAATTAAACTATACCTAAAATCATAATCACAAATACTTTCATAATCAGATTATCATATTTTGAATATTTTTACTTGATTATTACTAGTATATATGCTTAATAAGCATGAACCAGCACTATAGTACTTAGCCAACTGCAAAAACTTCATTACATTGACAACCATCTTTTTATAGAATTGAATCTAATTAGTGTAGCCGTTAGTTAAAATTCTGATCCTATTGACAATTAACTATAATAAACTTTTAACAATTACCAACTAAACTTTAATACAAAATCAAATCTGCTACAAAATGTTGGGAAATAATTGGGATGTCAACAAGTTCAAACCTCAAAATTGCATATATTTTTTAAAATTTTAATAAATACAATTGGTGTTTACAGATTACACGGGTATTCACATCTAGCTATTCGTCTCACCCCATAATGGATAGTGAGAAACAGCTATCTGTCTCGTCTCATTACTTATTTTTACTATTCACTCGGATAAAAACAAAGTGGATTAGTATGGATACCTGAAAATATCTGTCTCGCTGTCATCCCTAGTTTTACCATAATTGTAAAAAAAATTTGGATTAGGCGTCAAACTAAAACTAGAATTAGAGTTTAGATAGAATTGCAGATAAAAAAAATCACAACAAAAACATTTTTAGAGTTTAAAATATAAAAATTCGCCCATCCGCGTTTTATACGAAAAACCATAGCATTTTCTTATAATAAACTATTAACAATTAAACTTTAACACAAAATCAAATATGGCAAAAAATGTTGAAAAATAAATTGGGAGTTCAACTAGTTCAAACCTCAAAATTGCTTATATTTTTAAAAAATTTTAATAAGTACCTCACGTTTAACTATTCACCCGGCTCCCAATAGATTGCCTTATTATCCATTTTCACTATCCATGCGAGTGAAAAAAAATCTGTTTATCTATCATCTCTAGTTCTACTGTAACTGTGAGCAAGATTTGGATTGGACATCAAATTAAGACTATGATTAGAGTTTAAATAAGATTGCAAATATAAAAAGGATCACAATCAAATTATTTTTGAAGTTTAAAACATAAAAGTTCGTCGAATCACATTTTATACGGAAAACCAAAATATTTTTCAGTTTTATTGACTCTATTTATTTAGTATAATTTTTGGAGTTTAAAAGGTAAAGTTGGATCATCCACATTTAATACGGGCTTTAAAATAAAAAGCAGTGTGTAAAACAAAACAGACAAAAACAATATGAACTGTGCAAGTAGATTTATGGTAGATTCCAAATAATTTAATATTAATTTTCCCTTGAAACAAACAGTAATTTACCCGAAAGCCGACACATCTTTCGCCTCTTTCAGTGAAATTTCACACACAATCAATTCTATACGATTAATCATAACCATTCCCGTAATCATCATCTAGGTTGAATCTACCCAAGTCAAATTATCCAACGGCTGTAATCATCCAATTTCCCAAAAACACCCCATTTTTTCTTCTCTAATACCATTTCAATAAACCCAAAAAGTTACTACACATTTGGGTTTCTTTTCTTTCTCCAAACAGCAGCAAGATCTCAGCAAGCAGATCCAAACCAAAAAAACCCACTAAAAACCCACACTGACACACTCATCAATTTTAAAGTGATGGTTAGACTCTACGATTCAATGTCAGTTGTATCTGTTATGTACTGGGTTTGGTTCTGTTTGAGCTTTATCGTTGAAGGGTCAGTTCATGAGTATAAAGGTGAAAGCTTTGTGGCTAAAGGTAATGCCTTTGTTGTTCATGGAGGTAGTGAAGGGATTTACTCTTCTACATCTGAGAATCTCAATGAAACCAATTCCAGTCCTGCTAGTGGCGACTCTTATATTCGGTAATTATCTTGTTCTATTTCTGTATGCTGAGATCTCATTTTGGTTTTGTGCGTACAAGTTGTCTTTTCTTTCTTTGTTACATTTCTTTTGATTTTCTGTTTGAATTGTTTGGACATGTATGTTGTAACGGAAAGATTGGTTTTTGACTAAAATGAACAGCTATTTTCTTCTTCAAAGTTACTAATTTGTTTCAGTAATTCAATATGTTGCACTCTGCTACTAGGTCAAATTTGCAATTGAAGTTCAAAATTCATTTGATCAACTAACTGGTTTTAAGAATAATTTGGGTGTAAATGATTTCCTATGTATATGGCACTTATTGTCAAAATGATTCTAGTTCTTCAAGTTTATTCTGTATCCAATTGTGAAAGATAAGATTAAGAAATGCTTCAGTTTGGATGTTTCATTTTGAAACTTGTCATTCAAAGTCAAATATCTGCTGTCTAGAAGACAATGTGATTGATTTCTTTCTACATTTATATACTCTTAATTCCTTAAAATCTTTTGTTGCAAGAGCCTTTTTGGTAGATTTGTTTATGAGGGCGTTTCTAGGTTGACTAATTATATATGGTTTCTGTAATCAGTTTCGAAAAGATTGTGTTCCGAAGAACTGAGGAATTTGCTAACTTTTCCTCGGGGTTGATCCATGCTATTGTTTTCGAAGTAGAAGATAGAGAGACAATTGGAGGTTCAGCCTATGGTGGTCAAAGAGCAATTTGCTGCACAGCTGATCTTGCTAAATTGGGTGTCTGCTCGCAAGGAGAAATCATACATCGGCCTTCAACAAGCGATCCTAACTGGCCCCATGTCCTCGGTGTTTCGTTCAATGCAGATGAGCTAGTTGCCAAATTACCATTAAGATCGATACAAGTTACTAAAACTGGGATGTATAATTTGTATTTTATGCATTGTGATCCCAACCTTAAAGAAGTATTTGTAGAAGGAAAAACTGTATGGAAAAACCCTACTGGTTACTTACCCGGTAGAATGGCTCCGCTGATGAATTTCTATGGGTTCATGTCCCTTGCTTTTGTTCTTCTTGGAGTGTTCTGGTTCTATCAATATGCTCGATTTTGGAGGGAAGTTTTTCCTTTGTTGAATTGCATAACTGTAGTTATAACACTAGGGATGTTCGAAATGGCACTTTGGTATTTTGACTATGCCGAATTCAATGAAACTGGAGTTAGGCCAACTGGTATCACTATCTGGGCAGTCACTTTCGGCATTGTAAAGCGTACAGTTGCACGCCTCATAATTCTCATGGTCTCAATGGGTTATGGCGTTGTGAGACCTACCCTAGGTGGCCTCACTTCAAAGGTGATCATGCTTGGAGCGACCTTCTTTTTGGCCTCTGAAGTGCTTGAGCTAGTGGAAAATGTAGGTGCAGTCAGCGATCTTTCTGGGAAAGCAAGATTGTTTTTGGTTCTTCCTGTGGCACTTTTGGATGCTTTCTTCATTGTTTGGATATTCAAGTCTCTTTCGGCCACTTTAAGTAAGCTTCAGGTAATATATGTATAATGGAATCCTTTATCGTTGAAGGGCTTTAATGTAAACAGAAAGTAATAACTGACAACTTTTGCCACCTTGTTGAATGTAACAGGCTAGACGGATGATGGTGAAGCTGGATATATACCGGAAATTCACAAATGCTTTGGCAGTAGCAGTTATTGTTTCAGTGGGTTGGATATGCTACGAGGTAATTTTCTTAGTGAAATCACATTCAACAAAGTTTTATAAAGTGATCTACTGTTTAAGGATGATAGAACTTTAGCTTAGCTGAGAAAAGAAAAGAATTCGGAACAAGGGTTCTAGTTTATGAATTAGATAATATTGGGTTCAAATTATATAACTTATACCTTGAAACGTTTGTGAAAAGGATGATTGATTTAGAGGGTGTTTGCCATTGGTTAGAAGCAATTTTTAACTTAAAAGCCAGTCATTTACCTATTTGTAGTAGGTCTTCCTTGCATTGTATAAGTTGTTTATATAAAAGCAGAAATATGATGTTTTTTTATAAGGGCTTTTTAAAAGACAACGAGAAAAGCACAAGCAATGCCAAACACTCACTTAATCATTGCTGCAATGCTTTCTAATATGCTTCCAAATTTATTTATGAGTACTTATCTAGAATCTTGTTCTTGCAGTTGTATTTCAAGTCAAATGATGTTTACAATGAGCACTGGCAGAATGCTTGGGTCATCCCAGCTTTTTGGCAAGTTCTTTCCTATTCTCTCCTATGTGTCATTTGTGTTCTTTGGGCTCCTTCTCAGAACTCGATGCGGTAAGACTGAGCTACATACTAAAAAGCTGGTCAAACCAGCTTTTAACCACTTTTTTTTTTTTTTTTGCTTGAAAGCCAACCCTCCTACCTGTTTGGCATTGCTTAATTTTAGAGAAAATGAGATATTAAGGAGTTTTGGCAAAAGCTAGAAAATGATGCTTTTTTATGGCTTATAAAAAGCCCTTTAGTACCTTTGAAATCACTATATTACCCCCCAAATGTCATGTTTCTTCTTCTCCCTTTTTAGTCATTTTACATGAGCATACTTAAAAAGTGCTTTTCATACAATTTTGCCAAACACATCAACTGTATCTGTTGCTTTTAAACAAGCTTAAACAAATAGGACACTGCTTATTTTAAGCATCTTAAATGATAAAAGCTCCTTAACAGTCAAGAAGCACTAGCTTTCCAAACTCCTTATACTTCTCGTGATAATTTCTCTTCCGCACCATATAAAGTGCTAGCTATTTTTGCATTCTCTTTCTTCTTCTTCTTCTGCAAACTTGCTCATTTTTTGGTTTACTGAACTGAATTATACAATTTGGTTCCCATTTACATTCTTAGCAACGTCCATTCAAGAACAGCTTTTTTGGTCCATACATCAAATTTCTCTTATTTGAACTGGTATTTACTGGATGATTGATTCTTCCTTTGACAGGTACGCTTACTCCGACGATGTGGGGGAAGAGTTCGACAGAGATGCAAGTTCTTTAACACTTATCAAACCGTCAACCCTTCCAACGAAGGATGTCCGAAACGATGCACCAGAATCTAGACCTCCACAAACTAACATTGTTGCATCTAATGGCGATTTGGAAGAAGATAAAACAGAGTAAGGGAGATTCCCAGAAAAGAGATTTTGAAGGTTGGCTTAATTATTTGATTTGTGGCATTGTTATTTATTGAGGAAGTTCTTGTCATGCTTCCATTGAAAAAGAAGAAAAAAATTAGCAGGGAAATGTCCACTTATAAGAGAGAAACCTTTTTTTTCTTTTAATTTTCTTTTTTTAATGTTATTCTCTTGTAATTGTTAGATTACCTGTTCATCTTTGACTATAAATTACAGAAGAATCAATAGATCTTATCTGCCTTCTTTTTTAGATTGGATTAAGAACCAAATCATGGAAAACCTGTACCAAAATTACTTCTTTTATTTTTTGAAGTTGGGTGGGAATTTGTACTCTGGTGTATTGTCAGCCATTGAAATTGCTTCATTTACGTGTTCCATTTAGTTTGGTTTTTCAATGGTGAGAAATAGAAGACTGGGTATTTGAATTTTCAAGACATTTTATATTAAATTTGACTCTTCTTTCTTGTTGTGTTTGTTGGAAACATTATGTACAATGTTGAGAAAGAGTATTTCATTTCATTTGTGCAGAACATCTGTTCACAAATCTGTCGATTTGGGTAGCCAAATCTGTGTCTCATCCTAATACTTGTCATCCCCACTAGCAATGGACATTCCCCCAGGTTGAAAAACCACTATTTCTTTAACAATTGCTATATCAATCTCCTTATTTAGGAATTGGGTATGCTTCAATTTGTCAATAGGCCATGGAAGGAAGCTACCATAAGAATTAGGTAAAATCTTTACATATAGAACACAAATTAGGTAATGTTGCTTGTTGTTTATGTTCAAATATACTAATTCAAATTGGAAACTTCCTAAGCATACAAAAAGATTAGGCAACCTTTTGTAATTACATGCATTTTGGCCAACAAAATTCTATTGTTGAATTGAATTAAAATTGACCATTGATGGCTCCTCCAAAAAGATCAATTAGACCCATCTTATGTATATCTTAAAACTAAGAATAATCAATTTGGACCCACATTTTTTGATTTCAATTTTCAAATCTAGTGACAACAATTATAAAGAACTTTAGTCAGGAACCTATATCATTCTAACCAGATTCAACGATGACTTAATTAGCTAGAAATATTAGGTATCGAGCTCAATGCTATTATAATGCATTTCGACTTATCATGTGGTGTGAGAAATAATAATCAGAGTCCAAATTTTGTAAACATTAATACATTATCCTACAAAATGTGTTGATTGTTCCAATAGTCTTTTTGTATTAATTCCTCAATATATACTCCTCAATATTCATACTATATAAATATATAAACCCCAATAAGTACAGTTAATAGCAGTTTAACAGCCAAATCCAGCAAGTTTTTGGATTTTCCTATTTGCTATTAATAGAATCAAATCAGCACTCAAATAGTCCATCAGGTGCTGACCTGTTCTGCAAAGGAAAATAGCAATACTTACATGACAGGAAGAGTTAAGAAATTTGCTGAATAACCGTAATACCAGAAAATTGACCATAAATATGATGGATTTCCCAACAATTTCACAATGAAAAAAGGTTAAAAAAGAAATCAGTAATTGCTGGCGTAAAATTCAACCGGTTAATTAGACGCAATTCGAGTTGAATTAATGGTCAAATTATGTCATAATCCAGAAATTAATAACTCAACCAAGACCTTCACAAGTAGAAGAAAAATGAAACTTAGTAGCTGAATCTGGATCATTATTCCTGTTTCTTGGTTGATTAGGTCTACCCTTCTAATCAAAGACACCAATCCTAAACTAACAGTAAAAATATGCGTTGGCTTCGGCGAAAATCAAATGATCAAAGAGAGACAAGGATTGATAGAAAAATAAAAATATGCTTCATCATATAAATATCATAGATATTTAAGGAAACCACACTTAGAAGAAAAAAAACAATTCCCATATGAACAAATGAAAACAAAAATCTAGAATGTGGTAATAATAAGGCTAAAAAAAACAAACAACATGCTTACAGCGAGGAAGCATTCAGGTTTAGAGACCTGGCTATTTCCGGAGAGCTACACCTGATCTTCCAAAATGAAACTTTAGACTGTGACTCCTTCCAATCTGCATAAAATTTAATAAATTTAACCAGTGATGCTTAAAAGAAGAATTGGAGAGCGAAGCGCAGCTCTCGAGCAACCAGCACCACATCTGCCCAAACACTCCACAAAAAATTCAAAGAATGTGTCCTATTTTTTCATTAAGCTGCCAAAAACTCGACCCCATTCCTTCATTGGGACCTTCTCCTTAAATGCTGCGATACAGGGTACCCTTCAAAGAAATCCAACACCGCACCCTCCAAATCCTCAACTGAATATTTCATATAGTTCTCTGGATGCCTTCCACTCTCTATATGACTTCTAAACCTTCCAAGAAACGACCGGTAAGCTGGGATCAACTTCTCTGATATGGAGATTCGAAGCTCTTCTCTCAGTTGATTATCGGGCACTAACCATGTTGCTTGTGTCCTGTGAACCTCTTCAAACATAGCATTAAAGGTCTTAAACCTTTCTCTTAAAGCGCTCCTCGAAACCCCAGATGAGAAACTTCCACTGACATGTAAACCTTCATCGCGTAAACAATACAATACTCGGACCCACGTCGCTCTTTGGTAACTAGTGGCTGCTTGCCGGAACTTTCCTGTCAGTTTTCTCAAGTAATCATCGCCAATCATTTCTCGCAACTCAGGCGAGCTTTTGGTCTTTTGAACTATGTAATGAACATTATTCATCATAAACAAATGTGCCAATGATACATCTTTGTAATGCTTAGATTTGCCTTCTAAATTGAATTGCAAAATCACAATTATCCAAATTAAGTGAAGAGCTAATGGAGTTTTCCCTTCTAATTCAGCAAATTCCATATCTGGTGTGGTTGAATCACCAGAATATCTCGAACCAGTTGATGGTTTCGACAAAATAAGCTCAATTAAAGTCTGCTTATAATCTGAAATCAAACTTATATAGTTCATCACATACCTTGTTAATGGATGAATTGTCCCACCAGGCACAGGGACTAAAGAAGGTTCCCTTAGAACAGCATTTTCGAATTCAGATAAAATCCCTCTTGCAGCTTCACCCAATCTTGACAATATCTCTGCAGCTTGAACTCGAATCGATTCAGCTGATTTTGATTCGAAAACTACTTCAATATCAGGCATTAAGTCCATTAAAGCATCATGTAAATCCAAAATTTTGAACATTTTTTCAGGTGATCTTCTACTTATACTAATGGCTTCAGCAAAATTAAAAAGCTGAATTGCAGGACCTTTAACAGTTTCCATGAAACAAGCATCATCTACAGAAGTACCAATTTCATCAAAAATCTGTTCACAGAGTCTTTTTTCACTTGAGAATAGAATCCTTATACAAACCTTAGCAGCTCTAATCCATCTTCTGATTTTCGTTTCTAAAGCATCCCATTCAAGTCTCTGAATATCCCCAATACTTAGCTTTTCAATCCCTAATCTTTTGAAATTTGCATCCACTACAGATTTCCGTACGCTTCCGTACACCTGAATGCATTCTCTCAAGTACCCAGCTGAGATCATCCGTTTAGCTATGGATTGAAGATCGGAAACTGCTTCCGGCGGAATCAGATCGATTTCACGAATACTGCTAGTGGATCGGTAGCTTGTACTGCTATTACTAGCGGATGAATCTGCTCTTTGGATGGGATCTTGGATATCTTCATCACCCACATGATCATCTTCTTCGTAATCGCCGGCGACGGTGGAGTGGACGGATGAGCTTGGATCAGTGACGGTGAGTGACTCTAACTCGACCGGACTTGTGTGGTTAAGAAGTATGTTTCGGAACTCATCTTCAAGTCTTGCCATAGCTATTTGGATGGTGGTGGAGTTGACTTTATCATGATCGTCGGCGAGGGAGCAGCTTGTCGACATAGTTTTCTGAAGCTCGTCGACGGCTTTTAAGTACCGATCCACTTCATCACGGTCGTTGCTTTCGAAGATCATTTTCTCTCTTTCTTCTTCCGACGCCGTCGAATCCCACCTTAGTATTATCTTTTGTGCATCTTCAAACCCCACTGCTGCTGCCCCATCTCCGCCGCTGCTGGCGGCGGTGCTGCTTTCTGGCGGTTCCATAAATAAAAATGGCTAAAATCCAAGATAAAGCGAACAATCAAAAACTATAAAATTTCCTTTTATCGGTGAATCTATAAGAAAGTTGGGAAGCTAAGAAGATTGATTCTTTCTTTTACAAATCTTTCAAGAACATAATTGGGGAAGAAAGAAAGAAAGCAAAGAATTGATTGAAGTAACAGTAGATTTATTTCAGTGTTTATGAAATAATTATTAATATTAATAATTAGTAGTATTAAAAAGTACAGATTTTTATTTTTCTTTTTTCTACAATACTAAACTACAAATTAATTATTTTTTGTTCATAAAATTAATGAATTTAAAGAGAGAATATGTGGTGGTGAAAGGAGGAGAAATCAAGAACAAAGAATTTAGATTCAGACAGTAGATGTTTTTCTTCAAAACTGAGTTTTTAATTTGTGTGGTCATTTAAGGCAGCTAAAGTGGCATTCTTGTTTCAATATCTTCGCAATAAAAAAAAAAAAAAAATTGTTTTTATTTTTCATAAAAATACTAAATAATTGGACTTGAATTTATTTTTGACGTCTTGACTTTCTAGGAATATAGTTTTAGAATATTCCCGTTGAAATAAACCTCATATAGTAATTTGTAGTTTTTTCTTATTTTAGTTTTCATTTTAAATTATTTTGAGCTCTCATAATATTGGGATAAGGTTAGGAGTTTTTAATTAATTAAATTTCATAAAATTTTAAAAATTAAATAAATAACGATTTTTTTTTATAATAATAGCTCTTACATTTTTATAATATTTTTTATATACTAATTGGTATGTAAATTAATTTTTTACATACAAATCAATATGTAAAATTAATTTTTATATATCATCAATATGTAATTTTTAATTATTTTTATTCTCCTAATTTTTGTACATATTAATCAGTATCGAAATTGATTTTTTATGATAATTACTCTTATACTCATAGATTATTTTCACATACCAATTAATATATAAATTGAGTTTTACATACTATCATTATAATTAATTTTATATCTCTTTTTTTTTTTTTTACATATCAATCGGTATGTTAATTGATTTTTACGTAAATTGATTTTTTTTTACAATTACTTTTATACTTTTAGATTATTTTTACATACCGGTCAATATGTAAATTGATTTTTTACATACTATGAATATATAAATTGATTATTTATTTATATATTAATTTACATATTGATTTTTTTTCCATACATTTTTTAATTGTTTGTATACTAATTTTATTATGTAAATCTGTAAAAAAAATAACTTTTACATATGTAATAATATATAAATCATTATATAATTTAGTTTTTATATACACATCAATATGTAAACTTTTTTACATTCTAACACTTAAATAATATAATTTTTTATAACTTTAATCCATAAAAGGACCTATTTGAAAATATAAAGTAACTTTAGGGACTAAAATATAAATTTATAGAAAGTTATTCTTCTTCCTCCTTTCTTTTCTCTCGCCATTGCCAATGTCACAGTGGAGCGCCAACGCAGCTTAGAGTCGCTCTTCACGCTGGAACACGACAAAACTAACTAGCTTCATGTCGACAACATGTTTTGGACTCAATCCAATAGGAAAGTCTATTTCTTGGCTTGAACTCAACGCCATCAATTTTTTTTCGGCAGCGTGTTTCGAACTTTAATCTCAATTTTGGTTGTCTTCTTGTGTTCTGATAGTGCTTCCATGAGTACCGGATGACTTACAGGTGCAAAGTTTTGTTCAGTACCTTCAGATCGATGGTTGGATGCTCACGGTGGATGAGGTGACAGCAGTGACGGTGAAGCTACTGTTATGGTAGTCTCCAGCTACAGTCTCAATCCTTCAAACAAAATAATAATAATAATAATAATAATAATAATAATAATAATAATAATAAATATTTATTTAATTTATTATTAGTTAAACTATTTTAATAATGGAAGGGTACTTTGATATTAAAGAAAATACACCTGATATTTAGTTAATTTTTGAAAAAAATATATATATTATTTACATAACTACAAATATAAAAATATGTCATATACTAACTGAGCCCTTACTAGTATTTTTAGCAAGTTCATATATGCTTTCTTGTCTTTTCTATTTGTTTTTTCTTTTTTGAAAATGAAATATAAATTCATTAATCAATAATATTAACTGAATACGTAATCATTCTCTTATTTCTTACCTGTAAGTCTTCGAATCTTAGCAAAAGATATTAATATTCGGAGCAAAAACTAGTCTATTACATTGGACGACAAAATAAAATTTCTGCAATGGTGTTTTTGAAAATTATATACTTTTAAAAACTGATGGCATTTAAAGCATACAGAAAATATATAAATGGAAGAACAGAACGTACCACCAAGCTCCATCGATAAAAAATCAATGTTCACACTTGAAAATTCGATATTTCCATATAAAAAAGATTAACAATTTCTTTTGTATATCGATGAATCAAAAATAAATAAAAAACGTAAATAAATTAAAAAACTCAATAAAAGATCACAAAAAATTGTTCGAATAAAAATTGATTTAGAGTAAGAGGAAGAGAGAAAGAATGCATATATGATCTAAAACTCAAGTTGCTAAGTACAAATTTTGGGCTTTTTGCGACACGTGATATTTTTAGAGGTTGTGACGAGTCTACCAATTTTCAACTTCAAGTGACGGTGACGAAACTAGTGTTGTAACTACACTGCCTCTAACTTAAATCCATCCTAATATTCAGTAATCCAATAATTAGCAAATTGATTATATCTGTGAATGCTGCTTACAAATCCAACTTTTAGGATTAATCTTATTAATTATACATTTCTTTACTGCTCCTTTAAGTCAACTAATCTTTCACGTGTCTCCATCCTTGCACGTACACATCTAAATTATTTTTATATACACAAAAATATACTAATAAATTACACTTAGATTAGTTACCCTTTTGGAAAATTGTCCCAAAAATTTCAATTTCTCCAAATATTTTGTGACACATTTTTTTGTTTTATATGTTTAAACCAACACTTAATAATAATAATAATAATAATAATTAATCATATTATTAATTTCGATTTTCATCGACTCATTAATTTAGTACAAAGTTATTCAAAGAGAAAGAGTGTTTTCCCTATACTCTGCAGTTCACGATACACTTCAGTTATTAGCGTTATCCTTAAAATCTAAAATATATCATTTTTTTTCTTCCACAATGTTGTAAATTACATTGAAAAATTATCAGATTTATTTATTTTTAGCATTGCTGATTCTGAAAAATCCTGTGGATGATCTTCAAGATTGAGTTAATGATACTTTAATAATTAATAAAGAACAATCTAGAGGGGAAAAAATTAATTATTAAATTGAGTTGCACGAGTGTTGCAGCAGCCAGCAGGTAATTTAGGAACACAAAGTTAAAGATCTTGGCTGGCCATATTATTTTTTTACCTTTATTTCATTAATAATAATAGTTTATAATTAATCTTTAATTAATTAAATAATTACTTCCATAATGAGCTGGCCTAAGTATATATATATAGTACATTAAATTTTTTTTTTTGGGTTATCCAAGAATTGCTGAATTCTGACAATTTTTTGCTTACAAAAACCAAGAAAGGCCAAATGCACTGTTCTTGCTGCAAATTCAATGAAGTTCTTCTTGGAATTATATAGCAAAAATGGGTTCATTGTGTATGCCAGGTTAGAATCATTTCATTTCATTTCATGTGTATCTCCAGCTGTATTCTGTTGAGCTATCATATGAAAATACAGAAAGAGTTGACTAATAATATTTGCTTTTTAATCCGTCAATGAGTTGTAACATGGGACTTGACGTGTATCATAATGATAAATTTTTTTATTAAAAATTAAAAAAAATATCTGATTTGGGGAAATTTAATTCCGCAGTAAAAAATTTTGTCGTTTTTAATAAATTTAAACTAATTAAAGCCTTTATGATTTAGTGTCAAAAAACCAGATAATTAAAGGAAAATAATATTAGAATTATGAATTTCTAAATTCTATATATCTAATTAATTTCACTTAAATTTACGTACAAAATGATTATCTGAATAAATTTGTTTTAAAAAAAATCACTAAATGATTAATGTACAACATTTGATTGTATTATAAATGTTAATTTCAAATCCATTTTTTTCTAGGAAAAGAAAAGAAAATTTTCCCCTATTTTTCATTGTTTATGACATGAATAGAATTAGGAGATAATGAAAATTGATCACTGTCAGTAAAACTGTAAGATTTACCACTGCTGGAATTTTCACCATTTGACTGTGGAGTATCTGAAGGTAACAATGGTTGTTTATTTTTCTCATTTGGTAATCCAACTCTTTCCAATTTCACTTCTTCTATCCTTTTCATTGCTTCTCTTAACTCTAATCTTTTCGCCGGATCGCTTTCAGCACAATGAGCTCCGATGAATAGCAGTTTTCGCATTTCTTCCACCGAATTGCTTGATCCTGCAATGTCAGGATCAAGCAATTCTATTTCATTTCCTTCAGAAATTGCATTTTCTACCCACTGAATTAAATCTATTCCTTCCTTGCCATTGTTAGTTGTACACTGAGATGGAAACTTTCCTGTCAGGATCTCGAGAATAATTACGCCTAAGCAGTATACATCGCATTTCGGGGATAGGCCTGTTTGTGATACTTCAGGTGCCTTGTATGCAAAAAGTGCTTGTTCTTTAACTGCAGGATTTATCATTGCACAGAATCCAAATTCTGTTAACAGTGGCTCGTAATCAGGACCGATAAGAACGTTGCTCGATTTCAGATTCCCATGTGGCAATTCTAATGATGCAAGTTCAGTATGGATATAGCCCAACCCTCTTGCTATTCCTTTCACAATCTTGAGACGGGCCGCCCAGTTTAACGCAGCGTGTGAAGGTCCTTGATCGCCTGAAATTTAAGCCAAAGGTTAACAGAATCATTAATGCTGTGAAAAGTAATAGTAATTAGTGTTTCTTACAGTAATGAATGAAGGAAAACAACTAATTTTGCTGAACAAGTAGTACATAAGAAGAAAGACATATATACCATGCAACAAATAGAGCAAACTGCCTTTAGGTATAAAAGCATAGATCAAAAGCTTCTCATCCTTCCTGTAATGAAAAGCCAATGGTGTTAAAATATTGGGATGCTTCAAAGCTGAAAGCTTTCTAATCTCTGCATCAAATTTATCATTGCCCAATGCATTAATTTCTCTCAATCTCTTCACCACTACGCTCGAGCCATTCGCCATTACAGCTTTATAAGAAGAGCCTAATGAACCATTTCCAAGCACTTCTGCAGAAGCTTTCATCAAATCCATTAAACCAAAAACACCCTTTACAGGATTAATCACTACTAATTCCCCTATACCACTTCCCGGTTTTCCAGAATGGCTTGAAGACCCTTTTCGTGAAGATCCTGATTTCCTGTTAAAGTCAGTTTCTTTCTGTCTAATTGGCATTGAAACTTGCACATCAGATGTGTCAAGTGCATCATCACCATCATAATCCTTTCCATTGATTTCCATATCTTCTTCTTTTTTCCTCATTTTAACTACTATGAAAATCGCTATGGTAAGTAACATTGCAGCCAATGTAATCATTCCTGCTCCAGTTTTCTTGAAATTAGTGGTGGAATCAGGCTTAACAGTTAAGTTCATAGTTGTATAACCTGTCGCCGGTATTGGCTGTGCTGCAGGTGGGGAAATATCCGCTGTTCGATTACATTCTTTCCCGATTTTCTCCCCACATAAACCTTCATTTCCAAGAAAAGAACTTGCACCGAACTTCAACAAACCGGCCGGAATTTGACCTTTCAGATTATTATTCGACACATTGAAGGAAGTCAATCTTGAAAACCTTATATAAGGAATAGAACCATTAAATTGATTATTTTCAATATGAAATTCCATAAGATTGGATAAAGGAATCAATGAATATGGGATTTCTCCTGTAAATTTATTATCAGACAACCAAAGTTTCTTCAAAGATTGCAATTTTAGAAAAAAATCTGATGGGATTTCACCTGAAAACTGATTCCCCGTCAAATAAATGTTCTTCAAATATCCCAAATGGTATAACTCCGGAATCGAACCCGAAAATGAATTATGTGCAAAGCTTATACTTCTTAATCTGGACATATTAGACAATGCTTCAACATCAATATTTCCTGATAAACCCATCTTTTCGAGACGAATACCCGTAACAAACCCATTATGACACATAATTCCTGTCCATTGAGCACCCTCTTGGCAGGGGATTGATTCAGGAACCCAAGAACTAAGAGCAGCTGCATTGGTCAAAGAATTTTTGAGCTTAATCAAGGCTTCGGATTCGGATTGGGAAGATGTAAGAAAAGGGAGTTGGAGTATGAAAATGGCGATTATGAACACAAGAAGAAAATAACAATTGTTCATGATCAAGGCCATATGTTAGGAAGAATGGATTAAAGAAATGAGAGATTTTACCAATTTGATTTCCGAATTTGTGGCTGATTATAGTTTTAGCTTGTTTTTCGGTTCCTGATTTGATTTTTGTTGGTTTGTTCATGGTGTTGTTTTGAGCAAGAGCAATTCTAAGAGAGGCATAAAGGCTTTTCGCTGGCTATAAGCCTGTTTCTTTTTCTTTTTTCTTTTCTTGGTTTGAAATTGTCAGCTTCAAAAACCGTTAAAACAGTTAATTTATGAATTTACTAAAACCACCTTTTAAGGTTTTTTTTTAATGAAATTTTTTAAGGGTATTTATTATTGACTAAAGAAAAAAAAAATGAAATTATGCTAAAACGTTACAATACTTATTGTTAATACATAGAAGAAAATATTTTTTTTTCTAATTTTTTTTTTAAATTTTTGGATTTAAATATTTAATTTTCGATTAATCAGAATTCGAGCCGAATACATCCCTAAAATTTTGATTAATCAGAAATCAAATATTTAAATCCAAATTTGGACTATTAATACAATCTAATTTGGACTATTAATACAATTTTTAAATAAAACCGCAATTGAACAATACCTAAATAAATCAATCTAATTAGGACCAGCTTAATTTATAATAGTCTACGAGATCGCAATCGAACAATTTGAATTTTTTTTTTATTTGATTTTCAATTTAACTCAAATCCCAAAAATAAATTCAATATGAGATTTTTCTTTTCTTAATAAAAATAATCAAATCAATTATTATTAATTCTCTTTGACTCCGATCAAAACCAATACAAAATCGATTCAGTTCTACGGTAAAACCCCAGATTGTATTAATTTTAATCGAATCGATCTGATTCAGTTGAACGGATTGACATCTCCGACCACCATTGCCTTTCCCATTAGGTTTATTTAAAACCAATTAGGGGCTAGATAAGGTGAACCATGGACTAAGGATTGGTCAAATCTTGATAGTCTAAAAGAGGATAAGATTTTTGGTTTGGGTTGGACCATATTTTTTATTTCTTCATTACTTGATTTATATTTAGAATATGGAAATTACTTAGAAGATGTGTATGAATGCATTACAAATTTCCACACCATGTGGTATGTATATTTTCAACAAACACATTAGACTATATATATATATAATTGTTCACCAACTACATTAGTCAAAAACATGATTTTATTAGCCAAAAGACTCAATTATGACTTATTATTAGGATACTAATTAAAAAATAATTGTCAAAAGGAACATTTTCTGGGAGTGATACAACCAAACCACACTAAAAACTCTCAAACATGTGTAAACAAGCGCAGTTGACAAAGTTTATAATTGGTATACATTCAATATATGGTGTTTCAAAATCAACTGAAAATTCTTCAGCTTGTTTATAATGAGTTTACATCATATTTCTGAATACATGCTCACAAGTATACGGCAAGTTTAACAAAAAAAAAAAAAAAAGACAAAATGGAAACAAATCAGAACGGTCGCACCACCGCTGCTGGACCGCAATTTGTCAATTCAATAGATAAGGATTATTTTAATAAAAAGCCCAATAGATAAGGAAATTCAATAAAAAGTACATTTTGCTTTTAGTAAAGATTTTAATTTTATATGAATTTATTTAAGCAATTTCTCTAATGGAAGATTAAATTGTTTAAAATGGATTGCTACATTTGAAAAAATAGATAGAGTTTTGAAAAAAAATTTTTTAATACAAACGTCTATCTAACCGTTAATTGAAGACCTTTTATTTCTAAAAAGTCTATTGAACATTGTCTAAATTAAGATTATTACGAAATTGATTAAAAATTAAATTATGAGCCCGAAAAAGTAAAAAAAAAAAGATAATAAAATAAGTTGCATTAGATAAAAAATTTTAATTTAACATCTATAAATAAATATTTGGCCATCTAATCATTGATGCCTTTTATTTTAACCGACATATCAACTGCAATCCATATTAGAGATATGCTAAAATACAAGTTTATTTGATAAAAAAAACTAATAATTAGTGCTGACATAAAATTATTTGGAAATAAATAATTATTAATTATAAATGTAGTAAGTTATAAATCAATATAATATGCCAGTCTTTTTTATTTGTTGTTCATACTACTTAAAGCATCTTCAATGCATAGTAGATTACTCCAAATTAATTATCAAGTCACAAAAATAGAAAGAATCATTTTAAAATTTTTTTCTCAATGTATATCTAATTGTAAAACTGAGATGTTAATAAACACTGTTTATACCTTCTATTCATAGAAAATCTCTTCGATAATATCTATATTAATGCTATTATATAATTCGTTGAAAAGTAAATCATGAGCTCGAGAAAATAAAAGAAAAAAGAAAATAAAAGATATTGCATTTAATATAAAAATTTTAAGATCAACTTTTATGAATAAACATATGGTGATATAATAGTTTACGAATTCTTTTTTAATTGAAATATTAACTGCAATTAACATTACAATTGGAAATGCTTACTATGAATAATATAAAATATTCAATTCGATTATTGTCAATCAAATTATGAGCACTTTTTTGATGCATTGGAATAATAATAATAATAATAATAATAATAATAATAATAATAATAATAATAATAATAATAATAATAATAATAATAATAATA
>CANUEY010105629.1:0-15113 GCA_948099555.1 Croton setiger
TTCTTAGATTTTTTTTTTTTTTTATTTATTTTCTTTGATTTTATTGATTCAGTACTTAGTGTGTGTTTTATATATATATATATATATATATATATATATATATATATATATATATATATATATATATATATAGATAGATAATCGAGCGATTTTCACATTCTAAAATCCAGCATTTCACCATTTAAAATTCAATATGAGATCCAAACAGATAATAATAAACAAAAAGATTAAACAAATAAAGAAAGTTAATTAACAAGAACCTCAGGGAGTGGAAGCTGTGTGGAGTAGCCAAGAATTCCACGGCAAGTGAACATGAATAAAGCCGATATAGTAGCTCTTGGTCTGCCTTCTATTAGCCACGTCCATAATATATATGATGTTTGCATCCCCACAAATAACTACAACAATGTAATGAATCTCAGATTTCAATAAATTATTCGGGAAATAAAAATATTCTGAAAAAATCACAGTCAAATGCAATTGTCTTTAAATCAAATCTGGTATAAGCAATTTAATTTGGAGTAATTTCATACCGTATTGAGAGCAGCCAACAAAGTGTTAAGCGCCGGCGAGGAGGAAAGCAGCCGATGGAGGGGGCGGGTGGCAATGAACCCTAAATCAAAAGGAGCAGACGTCGCCGGAACCATCCGGAGCGTGTATTCCACGCCCATGAAGAACAACAATCCAAGCCCGAAAAAACAAGGTAACCAATGAAGCTTAAATACATTGACGACATCATCAAGCGTCCATCTCAAAAACGAAGGTTCAAAGCCATAAACGCCATGGACGACGGCGCCATTGCCGTTAGCAATCTTCTTGACCATGTCAACGCGGTCAGCGTCAGGGCTAACGTTGATCTTTTTGCGATTGTAAAGAGCAGGAGCAGTGGTGGTGATGGGAGGGACGACGGAAGTCATGGCGGAGGAGAAATGGACGAGGGATAGAGAGCACTGGACGGAGAAATCGAAGAAAAATGTATAAGAAATGGGCGGTTGGTGGTTGAGAAGGTAAATAATGTAAAACTTTGTTGTCTGTGAGATTAGAAGAGGGTTTTAGGAAATGGTAGGACAAGTGTTAGGCTGCTTCTTATTTGCTTAACGCGTATAAGCTTACCCAAAATCCTTTATTTATTTATATCATTCATTTGTAAATTTTTAATGGCCTCGTTTGTTAAAAGTGATAGAGGACTCTAACATTTACTTTCAAAATACTACATTGTTAAGAACAACGCCAATCATACTTACCATTAAAAGAGATTATCCAATTTAAGCCCATCTTTCATTTTTATTATTTTCTTAAAAAAATGTATTTGTGCTGTGCAAAAATTAATTAATCCAGTTAATGTGTCAATTTGGACAATGATGTGTTATCCTATTTCAATTTGGTCGATATAAAAATTAATCTTGAAAAAAAAATTAGATGGATTAAAAGTTGTCGGGTGGGCAGTATTTCCAAAAATGAACAACTAGTAAAGGGACCTACACGATTCTCCAATAGTAGGAGGAGGACCATCGAATCTCTCTTAAAATTCGCTTTAGCCACAATACTGACCTGGCCGTATTTCTGTACCACCTCTATGCCATGGACCATAATCTCGAGCCGTAGAATAAAATTTTGTTGTTATTATAACACCCTTAAATTGAATAGACTTTATTCAATAGCACCATCCACCAACAAAATTCGACTCGATTATAATTTAAAAGAGCATTGCTACGATACTTGAATTCAAAAGTATGAATATTCTTTTTTTTTAAAAAAATAATCTGAATTGCCAACCTTTAGTCCTCACAAAATTAATAAGTAACCTATTATAAATTTTGATTATGTACTACAAAATCAACAATACAAATTTAATTTTTAATACATGATCAAATTTTGTAAATTATTATACATTACTTTTCGGAATATAGTATAGATAATTCAATATGTTATTTTTTATAAATAAAAAAAAAGAATTCAAAAGCACTCGAAATCTGCGTGCTCTCAGATCACCGTTAGAAAAATTTATCAACTTGAATTAGTGTATTGTAAATGGTTACTTTTCACTAATGAGAACTTTGACGGAGAGAGCGATATTGGAACTAGAATTGAAGTGTTGCCAGTAACACCATCGAAACATCGTCACTAATGGCCTTCACAGCACCTGCAATTTTAGTTCCAATATCGCTCTCTTCGCCGGAGTTCTCAAATCTCTGCCGTTATTTGAGATGTTCTAGCTCCTCCGCCTTTTGAAATCAAGACACAAATTCATGAAATTTCAAATGCAGTATATTTGATGATAAAGAAAACATACAACCATTATAGTTTTCAACCATTTCATTTGCAACAAAAATTTTAATAATTGAATAAAATGATACAATTCCAACTGAATCTACGCTTGTTGCAGCAAAGAATATGTTTTCAATTTAAAAAAGATGGAACTGAAATTTGATTTATGCTTCCGTTGATGCCTCGTTATGCAAGTGTAATAAAAGCCATTGAAGAACGCAACGCCTATTAGAAGCGATTCAAAAAAGTTTATCCCTTAAAAACGAATCTTTTAGGGCTAAAAATTTTTTAGAGCTCTTTCCGTTCAAAGAACATAAATTAAGGGTTGTTTAGGGGCTTTTTCCTATTTAAAATCTGCTAATACATATAAGTGTTTAACAAGCAAATGTCCTCCACAATGTCTACACTTATAGTAGAGATAGAAGACTTTCCATATATAGCATGTTTAACTCCCAAGGAATCTCCTTCAATTAAGGGTTGTTTTTTGGATATTGCCAGCATGTTTATAGCCGAAGGCTCTGGAAGTTCTGAATCAGATAATGAAACTTTCTTAATTACCTTCCAGGAAGCCAAATCACCATAGGAGTTCCTCGCCACTACTGTTATAGCTCCACCAGTTCCATTAGATCTAATGGTAGCATCAATATTAATCTCGAGAAAACCAAAGGCCGAGGGTTCGCAACACTGATTTTACTCTGTTGGATCTGTATCTTCCACTACTTACCTCTGCTATATAACAAAAATTCCTCCAATGCTGCATTATGAGAGAGACAATGATTCATTATGGAATTATCATGTTCTTCCTCTGTGAAAATCATTAAAGATAATCCATTCACTTCTCCCTGGAAATTCCATTTAAAGATAATATTATCTAAACAAAAATTGGAAAGTCATTCAAACGCATTGTAAACGGGTCTTAAAATAATCTTAAATTGATTGTAAATATATTTTTATAAAGAATCACGTTAAATCGAAATTATATTTTGTAGGATAAAAAAAAGGAAATTAATTTCATCCAAAATTAAAGAAAAATTCTTGATCGAGAAAAAAACATTGTAAGAACAAATTGCTTAAGCTTATTTGCAACATTTCTTCTGCTGTCTGATATTTATTTGCAACCAACCACATAAGACATTTATATTTTAGTTGCCCAAACACGGTAAAAAAAAAAAAAAAACCCAAATTCATATCCTATAATCTACACAGAACTAGTATGATCCGACAACAGTGAAGCCCTTATGACTTTGATAATGTCAGTTAAAGCAATAAGTCCAACAAGAAGACCTTCATCATCCACAATCCACACTCTATGCACATGTTTCTTCACAACCTTCTCGATGACCTCTTCGAGTGGTGAATCGGGCTTGCAACTCACAATTTCCCTTTCTGTTTCTAAGGGATTTATTGTTGAAGATGAATTCCCCTCCGTAAATTCCAACGCACTCAATGGCAACCATGTTTGCAATGCAGCTACATGGCATCCTCTTAAATCCGTCGCGGAAAATGTCCCTATAACCTTCTTGCCTTTAGCCTGAACATCAAAAAATTTACTCATTACACTGCAACTTAAGGTTAATTGAAGACTAATTAACTTGAACGATATGTTTTAAGTACATCAATTAGTTGTCTGGATTGTTCTTCAAGAGAATCTGAGGCAATGACTATTGGAACAGCATTGAGCATAGCAGCTTTCATGCACTTGATGGCATCAATAACTTTGGTTCGACTTGTTATGCCAAAAACATTTTGGTTTATTGCTCCCATTTCCATGATACTGTGTGACATTATAGGCTGTAGATCAGAAGCATTTTCTTTCAGGAATTTAAGCAAGTCCATTTGTGTGAGCATTCGGTAGGTTGAGGCAGAGTCTACGAGCTCCACGCCTGCAACATTCTCCATATGACTGTCCAAAGGTACTAATGCTCGGTGGATTCCTTTGCTAAATACTTCCATGCATTCCAGGATACTGCAGCAAACTCATGATTTTTAGAACATAAACATTGCTTCAAACCTAAATATTGAACAATTTCTACGCTTGATGTTTGTCATATATAAATAAATTAATACACGACCGATGCGCAGTTGGTCTAGTAGCTGGATGAGACACTAGCAAGATCCATGATTCAAACGAAGCCTAGGAAAAAATTGAATTGGAAGGAGAACATCTTTGCGTTGTCTTTGTCATAAAACGGGTGGAAGTAAAAAAAAAAAATATATATATATATATATATATATATATATATATATATATATATATATATATATATATATTCTTATAAAACCTTTACATTATTACAATTAATTTTGATTTTATTTTATAAACTCATTACCAGTTTTTATACTACAAAATATTTACAATTTAAATAAAAAAAATTAGGATTATACGTTGATGTAGTGCTCAAAGGCTGCCTGAGGGTGATGTCTCCGTAATTGCAAGTGGGGAAACTCTAAAGCTATTGGGCCCGTTTTGGGCCGAAGTCCACACCAAAAGCATGAATTGATTATTTATTTATTTATTTTCAAATTCAGACAGTCACACTTTTTGCATCATCATCACTTAAAATGCGAGCGAAAGAAAGCATTCGCTTCAGTTTCCAGAATTCCTGAATTCACTCTCGAAATCATGAACAACCCACCCGAGATACCGAATTTGACAGTGCCTTCCTCCTCCAGTCACCGGAAAATTCCGGTCATCGGCATGGGCACAGCAGCCGACCCTTACGATGAAACTAAAATGAGGACAGCCGTATTAGAGGCAATCAAGCTTGGCTACAAGCACTTCGACACTTCGCCACTATACAAATCACAAAAAGCCGTAGGGGAAGCCATAGCTGAAGCTCTTAAACTTGGATTTATCAAATCTCGAGAAGAGCTCTTCATTACTTCCAAGCTATGGTGCTGTGATGCTCATTATGATCTCGTCATCCCTGCTTTGAAGAATTCCCTCCGGTAAGAAACCCTAGAACTCTTCACTTGATTTGCTTTTTTTTTTTTCTTTTTCGTAAATTGATCGAAACTTTATGTCCGTGCTTGGATTATTTAGAATGTACTCATATAAGAAAAAGCAAAATTAAGATGAAACCTTATTTCAATTTAAGCTCTTTAACAGTTTCTGCAAATTAATTATTGCTGATGTTGTTGAAACATGAAATCGTGTGTTCTAATTTTGGTTAGGGATCTTCAATTGGAGTACCTAGACCTTTATTTGATTCACTGGCCAATTAGTTGTAAACCTGGAATATTAGCATTCCCGCCAAAAGATGAGCTTCTCCCTATGGACTTCAAGTCAGTTTGGACAGCCATGGAAGAGTGCCAAAAGCTTGGCCTAACAAAAGCTATTGGAGTCAGCAACTTCTCTTGCAAGAAGCTTCAACACTTACTTACCTTTGCTACAATTCATCCTGCAGTAAATCAAGTGAGTACCCCATTTTGTTTCTTTGTTGTGTGCGTGACACTGCATTGAGAATTTGGAGATTGTTATGAGTTTTGTAGGTGGAGATGCATCCACTCTGGCAACAGAAGAGGCTCAGAGAATTCTGCAAGGCAAATGATATTATTGTTACTGCTTACTCTCCTCTGGGAGCGAAGGGGACTCGCTGGGGCAGCAGTTTGGTGATGGACAATGAAGTACTATTTGACATTGCCAAAGCTCATGGTAAGAGTGTTGCTCAGGTTTTGCTATTGATATCAAAATCCATTAGCTTCCTGCTAATTGCTTATCGTTGGATTTTAATTTTAGTCATCAAATGGAGATATTAATATGATTTAATTTATGTTCCTTGTTGATATGCTACTCCAGAAATGTTCTAAAAAAAGTGCATAATTGATCATTTTCACACTTAGAAAGCACTGCCTACATGCTTCAGCTTGGGTCATGAACTACCTTGACCATCCGTAAACACAGTTTATGTTCTGATTAGTTGCTGGCACCTATATCATCTTTAGAATAGGCAAGTTAGGAATGAACATTACCAAATATGAATTTGATTGTTTATGACTTCACGTTTGCAATATGTATTGATGATGAACAATGTGGGATTGATTTGTCTGTCGACTTAATTTGCAGGTTTGTTTGAGATGGGTGTATGAGCAAGGAACATGTCTTGTTGTGAAGAGCTACAGAAAAGAAAAACTGAAGGAGAATATAGAAATATTTGACCGGGCATTATCAAAGGAGGAGTGTGACAAAATTGAAAAGATTCCTCAACGAAGATTACAGCCGAAAGAAGAACTAATTTCAGCTAATGGACCATATAAATCACTTGCAGAATTATGGGATGGTGAGATGTAACATAATATTTTGCCTATAAATAACAGGTATGTATGTGATTTGCAGTTGTGAACCGAAACAGTCTCCTTAGAAATGATGGTTTTAAAGGAAATTAGAAAATGAAAATCCAATCCAATCTTTGTGAACAGGTCTAAACATAACTGGATTGACATTTGAGAGGCCATATGATGGATTATATGGACTCATAGAATAGTCCCAATGGCCCATGAAAGCTCAAATGGTTCAAAATTATTACCCTAGCCCATCTGGACTACAGTCCATGTGAGTAGGGCTGAGTATAGGAGGACCTATAAAAAGCTACATATAAAAATAGATTTTTTTTTTTATTTTAATAAAACAGGAAAAAAATTAGTAAAAATGGAATCATTATTAAACTTTTTGTAAAAAAAAATGGTACAAAATAATATTCATACAATAATAATAAAAAACAGTAATTAAATATTTTAAATATTCATTTTTGATATTATTTTTATAATAGGTCTAAAATTAAAATAAAAATAAAAATAAATTCTTACTTCAAAAATACAATAAAAAAGGCACAGAAAAATATATATGTACCCCATTAACTAGAGTAATCATATATTGAGTTAATATAATTTTTAAACCACAAACTAATTAGTTAATTTCTCCATATTTTACAGGAATGAAATTATATGGTCCGTATTTATGCATGCATTCAAATCATAAATTTTATAAATTAAAGTATATAAAATAAAATGAAGAAATGCTTACTATTAAATTAGACTAATTATTATATCTATACGTATAGTGTGGATCCATATAGAAATACAGAAAAAGAGTATTTTCATGGAAAAATATATAAAGAAGGAAAGAAAAAAGAAATAGCAGGCAAAAGGAGCAGAAATTGTCTAATGGAGGTTTCAGTGCCTCAGCATAGAGTAAAGAAAACTGCCAGTTAATATATACTCCAGCTGCCCTTGTCACTTTTGTTTTTTGGGAGAGGAGAGGGGCTGATCGACCCGTGATTCCACGCGCCAAGCGCTTGTTCGTTTCCATGCGTGCCACCTCATCATGCCCTTACCCCTGTGACTTCTCTTCATCCCGTTTTAACTGTCTTCAATAATTTTCTTTTTTTATTAATAAATCAAATAAAATCTTGTTTGACTTGGAGCAGTGCATAATTAGTAAATTCAAGCACGGTGAAATCTTCTCTTCATTTAATAATTACAAATGAGATTAGCTTATTAATTTGTTTAATTTTTTTTAGATAATTATTAATTAGTTTCTGAATTTTTATGTTATAGAAAGTATTATATTTTTCATTCTAGTTTTTATTAAATATTTTAAAATAGAAATTAAATTTTTTATATACTCCAAATGGGAAATGTGACACGGATAGGTATTATAAATGGCTAAGAAAAATGATATTGACGGTGGGGAGAGTACTAATGGCGGTTTGTGATATATAAGTAGAATGGTAACCTCAATTGAAACGAAGTCTGCTAGGAGCTAACTAAATACTTTTATTTATACTTAAATATACAATCTTCTTCTCCTTCTATCATAGTTCTAGATCAGATGTTATTAGTAATACCATTTTAATTAATTAATTTACCATTTTAATAGTGATTAATGTGCATAAATTAAACACCGACGCAAACACTAATTACTGGTAAAATAATTGCTCAAATTGGTTGGTCCAACTATAGCCTCATTTTCAGTCTCATTATAACATTATTAATTAACCAACTAATTAAGCTCACAGTGAATTTGATATTTAATTTAAATGGTTTAAGTAGTCTCCTTAGGTGCAGAAAGATCCATTAATAGAAAGCTGGTGTTGTTTGAGAAAATAAAAAAAAAAGGGTAGGTGGTGAGGGTGAGGTGTTAATTAAGTAAGGATGGAAGGAAGCAAGCGTGCTCTGCTGAAAAAATACTTGGCAATGGCACGCACTGCACACCAGACACTGTCCGAAGCTGCTTTTGAACATCCTGAAAAAAGGTTTCAGAGCTTTACATTACATGTTTCGTTTCATCTATATTCTCACCAATTCTCGTCCATTCTCAACTACTTATTATTGTTTCTGAAACCTGTCAATGATTCTTAGTACGTGGGCATCAATTATTTTTAATAATTACAGAATTTTTGTGACATATTAAGGTTAAAAACGAATTTATTGCCACTAAACACTTGTTATATATATATATATATATATATTAAGAAAGGAAGAAATATAGTTTATAAAGTTGAAGCCGACAAGCATTTTCGAGAGTAGTCAAATCGAAAGATGTTGAAATGGTAGTAGAGAAGTTGGTTATTTAAGAGGGCTATTTTCAGCCATGAATATAATACAAAAAGCTTATTAAAATGTCAGAAATGGCGATCGAGAGATGAGATGAAATGAAATACACAATGATGATGGTAAAGACTAGAAGACCAAATGGAGGAGTTGTGTTGGGACATTACATAAATGTCAAATTAGATAGGCATAGAGATATAGGGTTTGCCTCCACATTTTTGGACCTGGAAAAGGTAAGTTCTTCCATACATACATACATATCTTCAACATCTTTACTTTTGTTATTATGTTTCAGATGTATATATCATATAGAAAATAGATTAGTAAACAAGGAAGAAGAGTAAATAATCGACGCTTAAGAAAATCGAATAATTATATTTATGTTCATATCTTTATATTTATTCATGTAAATTATGTTAAAACTGAATAACTGGTTATTAAATTGTTGAGGCCCAATATTTCCATGTACATATGTTAAAAACAAAAACAGTGAAGAAGAAGAAGGAAGTGAATCAGAATGGGCAGGCAAAAAGGGGAATTGATCGGGATATGCTTATGTACGAATTGTGGTGTATTGAATTGATGGGTTGCAGAAGAGACTCTTCCATTTTCATTTTTCACTTAAATCTAAAATATATTCAATCTTATAAGATGCTTTTATCTATGCTTCCACCGCTTGTACTCTTTCTTGTCAGATAATTGCTCTCATTTCAATTTTGTAAAGTCAAAATTACGAATTTATATGCTACGTTTTTATTCCGTCGAACGATTTAATTTTCCGTTATTTTAATCTAATTTGTTAAAATTTTGATAAAAAAATTCTTATTAATCTTAGATTAACATAATTTAAATGATTTTTCATCCGTATTTTATTTTTGTCCCTCAAACTTAAAATAAAATTACAAATATTACATATATTTACATTTTAAGGTTATTTATTAAACCAAAATTACAAATATATTAACATTAATAAGTATAAATTAATAGTAAAATTGGCAAAGCCCTTATAAGTTTCTTTATTTGACATAAATTCTACTTGTAAAAATTGGAAAAAAATAAAGAAGGAAAAAAAGTAAAAAACGTCCAATCTATCAATTCCACAAGTTAAGGGTGCATCGGAAAAGGGTTTAGAGGGAAAGCTCGACGGGACATTAAAAAGGCATTTTAAGACATTCCCTATACTATACTCCTACATTTTTTATTATTTTTATTTGCAAAAATAATCAAAATTAATTCTTAAAATGTTATTAAATTTTAGACCTAATTATAACAATTATGTTAAATATTATTTTTAAATAATAAAGAAAAATTATTTGGAATTTTTATTATATAAAGAAATAATTAAAAAAAAAAAAAAAAAGTCTAAGAGCTTTCTAATCTCAAAACTCTAAAAAAGCTGAGGATCATTGATTAATATTGGCTGACAAGATCTCATCCTTGTCGTTAAAATCTTCTTCTTCATCTTTTTCTGTTTGGCGTCTCCGTCCTTCTCTTCTCTTCTTTATTATCTCATCTCTCACCATTTTAATTGCCTTTCACAATTACTAACTACTCATACTTCAATGTCACTTCATAAATAATTACTCCATAATTTTAATAATTACCTTATTAGGGTTTTTATTAGCAAGTGGTTTAGTGCTTAATATTAGGGTTTTTGATGTACCATTAATATGATTAGGGTTAGGGATTCAATTTAGCTGAAAACAAATAGTAGTAAGTATAATTACCAACCAACCAACCAAATTTAGTTCTATCATCAACCACAACATGCTTAAAAGCTTTAAACCCCCATTTCCATATACCCTCAAAAAAAGTCTATAAATTTATCAGACAGACAAGTCCATGTGATCATCAAACCCTAATTAAATGATTATTTTACAATTATAACCCACAAATTATAATTAAATAACCAAAGTTGGAGGAACAAATTCTGAGAGCCGCCAGTGTAATCATTCAGAATGATAATTACAAGAATCAGAAGTTGTAGTAATATTACTCTTCAACTTCCCAGAAAATAAAAATTAATTACTGGGTCTATTTTTATTTTCATTAATTACAATTTTTCTATCTACATCAATCATATTTTCAAGAACTCCAAAAAAAAATCTCCATTAATATAATTATTATACGTATCTTCAGCCTTGATTGCATCTTCTTGGAAATAGATGATTGTAATTACTGTTTGGTACACTATTTCTAATACCCTTCTTACCCTCCATATTTTTCATAGAATTAATTTATATTACTAGGATTAATTAAATTATGGAAAATAAATAATTGATCCAACCACTAATATTTTATAGTGGTGTGATTTGACTTTGTACTAGTAGTAATATTATAGTATTGAATTCAATTATTTGTGGGAATTAAAGGAAAGGAGCTTTTTGGAGGGTTATTGAAAGAAAGAACAGTATTACCCTGATTTATTAAAGGGAAGAATAGTGTCCACTGGGATTAATACTGTCTTTAAAATATGTCCTTCCCATTGGAGAGTGGTCCGTTAATAATCAATTTCTAGGGAGTTGCTAATTAATTGTAAGTTTTTTTTTGTTTCTCCTGCATTGGAATTGCGATCATTCCAAGGGTAATTTTGTCTTTTTATTTTTCAAAAGAAAATGCAGTCTTAATACACAAATCCAATTAGCTCAACTTTTCGGAGACTTGCTCCAGGATGGTGTTGTTGAGACTTATGATGAGACTTATGATGTGGTGTTGTTTATCCATGCAACCTTTTATCTCAAATGATTGTAAAATTAGAATTTTGTAGAAAGAGAGAAAGATAAGCGTTGAATAACTAAATTTATTCGGTTCAAACTCGAATCATTTAATATTAATTCGAGTTTAAGTTGAGCTTTTATCGAGCGAATACCGATCCGCTTGCAAACAGCTCAGCTCGTTTGCAATTCTAATGTAACTAAATAACCGAATTTATTACTAAAACATATTATATGTTCAAATTCAATAACAAATTTTCGTTTGTGAAACTCGATTTGTATGATTTGCAACTTCAGTCAATAAAAACAAATAAACCAAAGATTTTTTTTTTAATTGTTTTGAATAAATGTATTTTAGTGGTACTTAAATACAGTACATAATTTGAATTGGAATAAATGATTATTCTTTATAATTAAATTAAAAAAAAAACATCATCACAGCCCTCGATAAACGTTTTCTTTGTTTAATGAATGAAAATGCTAATGCAGAAGAAGAAGCAGAAACAGAGATATCCCATCCATCCATGCACCATTTAATCAGTCACTTTCTATCTCCACTTTTTATTAATTACTTATGTCTACCTATATATACTCTTCCTCCAGGTGCCAAACCCTCTACTCTCCCCTTCGTCTACCTAATAATCTTTCTTCTTTCTTTTTGCTTTCATGGAGGAAGCTCTTAGAAGACTTAACGGACTCACCCATGTCCAAGAAACCCTTTCACATGAACCCACAATTACTGCTCATGGCCACCACAAAAAGACTAAAAATGGTCTCCTTTCTTCCTCCTCCTCCTCCTCCACTGCTGCTGCTTCAACCACCAAAAGAACACTGAAAGAAACCGGTGGTGGTTGTGGGGGTGGTGGAACCATGAAATACCGTGGTGTACGTCGTAGACCATGGGGTCGTTATGCGGCGGAGATAAGAGATCCTCAGTCGAAAGAAAGACGGTGGCTTGGTACTTTTGACACGGCGGAGGAAGCTGCCTGTGCTTATGATTGTGCTGCGCGTGCTTTGCGTGGTATTAAAGCCCGTACTAATTTCGTTTACCCTACTGCTACTACTTCAACTACAGATTCTCATCATCCTTCATCTGACCCATTTCTTTCTCCATTTCACTTTTCATCAAAACAATCTCAACCGTCTGATCATCATCTTCCTTTTCGTCATCTTAATAAACCTACTACTAATAATAATTCTCCGGTTTCTGATTTTTGCTCTGACTCTTCCTCTCTACAGCATAGAAGTTGCAATCTTTTTCGCGATTTACTCAATCCTTGTAATCCATCTTTGTATGATAACAATAGTAATCAGTTCTCATATCTATCTGGATCGTCGAATTATGCAACTTTCTCAAACGCGTCTTCTGTGAATTTTACTGAAAAAACTTTTGCAGGTTGTGGTGGCGGTTGTTCTTCTTCTTCCGTACCAGTGGTTGTTGAGAATGATAACGAGGGTACAAATAATTCTGGTGCTGATTATATGGAATTTTTTCCTCAAGAACCTTCAGATTCTGGTTTGCTACATGAGATTATTCAAGGATTTTTCCCAAAATCGTCTTCTTCGACCGACTGTTCAACCAAGAATTATAGAAATTCTTCCAGCGGCGCTGAACCAAAAGTTGTTGCACCTGTACCTGAATATAACGACTACAGCATCAACAAGATGGAGAAGATAGAAACTGCTCCTCCGCAGCTGGGTTTATATTTACAAGGTGGGGAAGCAGCAGCATTCGAGAATTTCAATGGATTTAATAATGGAAATTCTCTGCATCGTGTGGTTCCGTACAGTAATGGGTTGTTTATGGCAGAAGAGAATCTTCATCATGAAATTTGTCCAGAATCTACTACTATTTTAGATGATATTTTTCAATACCCAGATCTTATGAATGCCATTGCTGCAAGAATCCAGAATGCTTGACTCCTCATATTCCTCATCCCTTTAATGAATCGAATACTAGTAGTGTAGTAGTAGCTAACAGGCTTTATTGACCTTTTATATATATAACTTTGAAGAAGTCAATGCTAATTTAGGGTTAATTCCTCTTTAATGTATCTACTCTACTGTTCTATTATATTATATTATTATATATGTATCTTTTTAATATTACCAGTATTTTTATTATTGTGCATGAAAATATTTTCTTTTATCATTTCTTTTAGTTGGGTTGACCTTGGAACTGAATAGGGTTTTTTGGGGTTTTGGTCTTCTTCATGATCATCATGTTTTTTGAAGATGGTGTAACAAACAAACAAGGTCCTATCGTTTTTAAGTAAGAAGAGGACAGTAATGGAGATTTTCGTTTGTCTGGTATTTCTTTTTTGAGCTCCATTATCAAAAGAAGAAACCCTAAAAAGAGTAAAGTGAAACTTTTGTGTCTAGGAAAGAGACGATTGCCACGTGGATTTTCTTTTTTTTTGAAAAAAATAATGTTAATGTATGACACTTTAACCCCTTGTCCAAAATTTTTTTTTTGACCAAAATTATATAAAATTAAAAATATTATATCAGAGTTGGAATCGAACCAGTTTTAAAGTATTAGGTTCAAATTCCAATTGAGATCCAAAACCACCAGTTTCTCCAGCTAATTGTATCCTGTGTTTTTTACTTCCTCTTCTAACTAACAAAAGGAAAATTAATAAACTAATAATTATTAATTAGTAATTTGTAGTAAGAAACTAATTAACGTAACTGCTATATTTTAATCTTTATTGTTCGATTAAAAACAGTTCAAATAATTAATTTTACCTAATCTCAATAAGTATGATGGTATGCAGCAGAATGTAGGCATATTTATATTTTAATGAAATATACCTCTTGAAGAGTTATTATGATGGCTATCAGTCTATTTTTCATGTGATTTGAAAGGATTTAAATCAGATAAAAATAAGAAAAATATATTTTTTAAATTTTAATAGTATTTTTAGATATTTTGTTAAAAATATAAGAAAAATAAATTTTGTATTTTTTTTATATTTGTAACAACCATAATATTATTTTTTATAATGGGCCAATTTTTCAAATTAAAAAAAATTAATTATTACTCTCAAATTAAAATAAAAATTGGATACATTTATCTAAAAATTCATTATGAAATGGTGTCTGTTGCTTGGGTGTACTGATATTTTCATTTTATATGTTTAATAATATTAATAATATATATCTTTGAAAAAAAAATAATTCTAATATTTATAAACAAATTTTCATATCATTTTAAAAAATCTAATGTTATTTTTATTTATAATTACTTTCAAATACTAAAAAAACTATTTCTACCAAAAAAAAAATTAACTTTCATATAAATATAGAAAGAAAGAGTTTTGATATAAATAACTCACTAAATTTTAACACATTTTAAAATATTCATAATTTTTAAAATCACTTTTTAATTAAAAAAAATAACAAATAAAAAAGAGTCATACATCTGAACGAATGTGGATTAATGTATATAATTGAAACGTTTGAAAAAAAAAAAAAAAAAAAAAAAAAAAAAAAAAAAAAAAAATTTTTTTTAGTTATAGTAAAATATATTAATTAAATATAAAAAAAATAAAACATGGGAAATTAAAAAAAATTAAA
>CANUEY010105970.1:0-31801 GCA_948099555.1 Croton setiger
GGGTAATCTCTCAATTATATGCATTTACTTGTTGTTTTGGAAATTTTTTACATGTTGTTTAAATAGTGATTTTTTGGCACACTTTTTTTTTTTTTTTTTTTTTTTTTTTTTTTTAAAAATTTATTTTTTAGAAAAAGCTACAATGTTTTAATTTTTAAGACTAACCTTTCAAAAATATTTTCAAATATTCAAATTTTAATTTGTTACGTTAAAATAATTTCAGATTTTAATTTGAGTTTCCAATTAGATGTTTATAATCTGATTTGATAAGCAAAATTAAAATCTAAATTTTTATTTTTATTTTTATTTGAGATATCAAATTTGTTATAATTTTTTTTTTTATTTTCGGTAACTAATTTAGAGAAGCAATTTTTTTGTTTTTAGAAAAATAAGAAAAATTCCTTAAAAAGAAGAAAAAAAATAAAATTATTTTGACCAATTAATAAATTGAATGGCTTGTGAATTATTTCGAGCTCAATTCGATTTAACCTTATTTAAAGACTAAATGAACTGTTTCAATACATAAACAAACAAACATTATGACGAAATTTCAGAATTATTGATTGACTCATTTAATTTTATTTTTTCAAAAATATATATTAAATTAATGTTTTCAGTTGAAAATTTTATATTTATGATGATATAATAATTATTTTTTAAGAGTATACAATAACTAATTAATCCTTATATATATATATATATATATATATATATATATATATATATTAAATTAGTAGTCTGAGTTTGACAATATTCACGGATGGCCCGTAGGCTAGTTCTATCTTTTAATCCACTGGAAAATCTTATAAAAAGAATAATATTAGTACTAATCATTAAAAAGAAATTATTATAGGAAAATAGCGGCAAAAGTTTAGAAAGAGAGCGAGAAATAGGGAATTAAAGTAAGAGTAAGGGCAAATTTGTAAAATCAAAACAATCCCCAAATTGAGCAAAACGAAAGTCATTGAGGGGTAAAAACGTTTTCAAAACCCTCGCTCGCTCACTCAACCAAACTCCTTTCTCCGCCCAAAGCCGTTTTCTTCTTTCCCTTATTCATTCTCCTTTTCTCTGTTAATGCCAAACCCTAATTTTCCCTCTTATTTCGTTTTGATGTTATAGGTATATAACCTCTTCTTTATCATATAGTAACCAATCTATCTGTTTTAGCTTTCAGGGTGCAATTGATAAACACAAAAAAAAAATCGTTTAATTTTGATTTTTGTCAGTGTTGTTGAGCGATGGTAACCCCTGCTACTGCTACTAATACTACTGGGACACAACAATCACAGATACATACACTGTCAGCGAGAGTCAGGAAAACTATACAAACAATTAAGGAAATTGTTGGTAATTTCTCTGATGCTGATATCTATTTGGCGCTTAAAGAGACTAACATGGATCCTAATGAGACTGCACAAAAATTGCTTAATCAAGGTTTGTTCTTTTTCTTGTTTCTTTTTCTGGGGTTATTTGCATTTTATTTTATTTATTTGCTTTTGTGTTGTATTTTGCCTTTTGAATGATGGGTTATTGGTGTTATGTGCCAATGGGGGTGCCTTTTGGGGCTTGTGCTTTGGTTGTTTTGTTATTGCTTTTTGTACTTTGGTTTTCTTGGAGTTTGAGTGATGTATATTTTTGTTCTTGCTGCTGATTGTAAATTAATGGGGTTAATTTTTTATGGAAGTTTGGAGTTCCTACGGGAGCAATGTTCTTTGGTTTAGGTTGTAAATTTTGTTTAGTCAATTCGTTTGGGGTTGCTGATATTCATTGCTTTGCCTTGGGCTTATGGTGTTGGGTGTAATTCGAATTTTGTGCTGTGCTGATGTTTGAGGAGAGGTAATGCAGCTAAAAAAGGAAAAAAGATTCCTTGGTATGTTCATTACTAGTTGCATTCTATGCTTTTCCATTATGATGTGCTGGCTTCTGGTGCGGTGGTTAGGGACCTTGTGAAGGACCAAGCAACAGAACATTATTTGGTAGTTCCATGGGACATGATGGATGGTATATAAATTTATTTGTATGTGCTCCACATGACTTTTGAAGTGTGATGTTGGTTTTAACCTTCCTTCTGCTGCTGAGTACTTTCTTTTCTGGTAAATATCAGATGGTAACTTTCAGTCTTTTCAAATGTAATCCTCACCTTTATGTGTATTTGCATTTCATCAGATCCATTCCATGAAGTGAGGAGAAAAAGAGACAAGAAGAAAGAGGTATAATCTTGTAGCTATCTTTTGTTTTTACTGTCTAATTATAACATAAATGACATTGATCTCACGTCTCTCTCATTTCAAATCTCTTTTGTTGTCTAGCTTTGCTGGCCATATAATCTGTGTTTTTTTTTTTTGAAGTGTAATGACCTCTTTTTGCTAAAATTTGAAAGAAAGATGTTTCAAATCTGTAATCCTGCCAAAAAATTTATATTCTATCATAAAGTCCTCGGTTAATGTGTAACCGAATATTTTTTAATTTCTTCATAAGTACAATGTACATAATGAGAGAAAGGGGTTTCCATTTTCACTTGTGAGTTGTGATTGATGAACATCTGCAGGCGACTGATAATAATTTAATGTAATTCTGTGCACTGCTACTTTTGAAGTTGCTACTGCATGAATTATCACATTGCTGAGGATCTTTTGAACACTTACTACTACCCAAAACATAATTAATATGTTTTTCTGATGTTAAACATTCTATTTATTGACTTATGTGGTCATTGCTCCAGAATATGGGTTACAAGGGTGTTGTGGATTCTAGAAAAAATTCTGAAAATTCAGTTCAAGGTGCTAGAGTTCATACCTTTTCTGATCGCAATACTAGACAAGGAGGCTACACACGAACTGTTGTACCTGCTAATGCAGGAATGAATAGAGAGTTCCGTGTTGTGAGAGATAACAGAATAATCCAACATACAACCAGAGAATCAAAACCTGTATCTGGGCAAGGTTCAGCAACTAGCAATGAGAAAGCTGGTCCAGTTGTTACTGAAAAGGGGTATGATAACTGGTTTTTCTGCATTTCCACCTTTTCTACTTGCTTTTTTATATTTTTGGTGGTTAATTTTGATATAATTTTGTTAGCGCATTACATATTAGCATCCAGTTTTCCAGTGGTAGATATTGGGCAGTGAACCATGATCCCTTTTAAGGGTTGCTGGTAATTATGGTAAAAATTACATGAATATAGTCATAGTTATAGAAATCGATTTTTGTTTAATGTCATTAACAATTAGTTTCTATCTACTTTTACTGAGGATCCAATTTGATTTGCATCTTTTCTAATAGATGAAGTAACGAAAATTTTGTCATCTGTGTTTGGGTAAAGTGTTGTCTTCACTTCATACTTGAGGCTTGTTTGTTTTGACCCAATACTACGACCAATTTATGAAAGGCACTTGGGTGTGTTTTTGTTGTGCTGAGGCTCAGCAAGAAAATGTCTTGGTGTTTGTGGAACTAGTGGGCATGGTGCTGGCAGGCAGATGCTTTATTGTTTTAAGCAGGTGCCTCACATGAGGTGAATGGAATTTTAAGCCTGCTGTCCCCTGAATTTGATTAAATGTACAATAATTAGTTTTATGTTTTGATTGGAGAGTTTTCAACCTGAATATACCTGCCTCACATTGCTATGGGAAGTGATCTGTGTGCGCCTTGACCCTTAGGAAAAAGACCTGTGGTCTACATTGTCTGTTAATTTATGCTTTGAATCTTTGCAATTTTGAACAGATTGGTATTTGGTTCTAGCAAAGCTGCCTTGAGGGTTATTTTGTTTCTTATTTGGTTACACGAGAATATATTTTAACTATGTATATAGACTGCTACTAGAAAGATATTCTTTTTACCATTTGAAAAATTGAGGTCTAAGGATTTGAATATAATGCTAAAGATAATAAAAAACAATTATGATAAAGAACTCTGGTGGGGTTTTATTGCCTTAGTGATTGGCTTATTGATTCATTTGCTTTTGTGATCTTTGATGGTCTGCCTTGTTTGCAAAAATTATTACGGTATTAGTAGTACATCCAATATGGTCTTTTTTTCCTTTTTCCTTTTCAGTAGCTCTTCAGGAACTCCAGGCAACGTAAAGCCCTCTGCTTCAAGGAGTTCATTTGAAGCTTCTAATGGACCTAACGACTTGCAATCTAGACAGACCAGAGATTCTAGCTCAAATGTTGCAGACAGGAAAGTAGCATTTGAGGAAAAGCGAACTGTGGGTCCTGGTGCAGCTTCACGGGTACAAGTAATGAAACCAAATTCTCAACAACATTCTGCAACACTGGCATCTAGCAATTCTGTTGTTGGTGTATACTCCTCTTCAACAGATCCTGTTCATGTGCCATCTCCTGAATCTAGACCATCTGCTGCTGTTGGAGCTATTAAGCGTGAGGTTGGGGTGGTAGGCGGCCGTCGGCAATCTTCTGAAATTGTAGTAAAAAATTCATCTTCATCTGCACCTAGCAGTTCTTTCTCAAATTCTGTTTTAGGAAGGGATGGGTCATTATCAGAGACATTTAGACCATTCCCTTCAATTCCCAAGACTGATCAAGTTACTCAAAGTGTTACAACTGAGGCTATTATCCCCAATATTTCTGTTAGCAGATCACTTTTAAGCAACCAATACAGCAGGCCACATCAAGTGGCCGTGGGTCACCAGAAAGGTAGCCTTTTTGTCACAGATATATTTGTTATTACTAGAATCTTAATGCTTGTCGTCCTTCACAGTCTATTTGACAACTCTAGATTTATTTTGATGAGCTGTTAATATCTGTGTTTATTGTTTCAACATCCTAAGGTATAATCCATCATTAGTCATGTTTCATGTGAAAGGGGGATTTTGTTTCTTAAAGAATATTTTCTCCTATGACAATATATTGTTCGTTTCGGCATTTTACACTTCAGATAGGGAGACAAACTGGTCATGTCACCATATCTTTTTATTTCTAGTTTACTTTCTTCTTAAGTTTGTACACTTGTGAGTCTTGTATGTTTTGGGTGAATGACACATTGGTTTGAACTGGTTATTGTGAGGTGGTAAATTCCAAGTATAGCTATATATCTTTCATGGGATAAAAGCTCAGAAAAGTTAATTGTTATTTTCCTTTTCAAACTTTAATGATATTGTGAACGTTATACAAGTATAGATAGGAACTAAAAGAATGGGAGTGGTGTGGAAGGGGAGTTGGTGAGAAGGGAGTGGATGCAGGGCATAACATAACTTATGTAGTGATGACTATCTTTCCATGCAGCTTCTCAGCATAATAAAGAGTGGAAACCAAAGTCAAGCCAAAAATCTAGTGTTGGTAGCCCTGGAGTGATTGGAACACCTACCAAATCTAGCTCACCTCCTGCTGGTAATTCTAAGAACTTGGAATCTGATGCTGCTGATTTGAAGGATAAGCTTTCACAAATGAACATCTTCGAAAATCAGAATGTGATCATTGCACAGCACATTCGAGTCCCCGAAAGTGATAGGTGCAGGCTGACTTTTGGCAGTTTTGGGACTGAGTTTGATACTTCCAGGAATATATCCTCTGGTTCTCAAGCAGTTGTTACAGAAGAGTTGAATGCTGAATCTGCTGGAAGGTTTGTGTTTATTCAATGTAAATGTTCATTTTCAATTGTAGCACCATGTAGGAAATCTATAGCTCAACCTAGTTTTGTAGGCTATTTGCTATATACTCTGACGCACTTGGAGAAGAACCATAAATGGTTGGGTCAATGTCAAAGAAAAAAAAATAGGACTCATTGTGATTGGATAAAAGTAGTAACACATGAAAGAGTGTATTAGCAATAGAAAACAGGTTAATAACTATATTAGTTATTAAAGTACCAATTAGTTTTAGTCAATGTATTATTTATACATTTTAACAATGTTGATGGTAGGGTAATAACTATAGTAATTTTTAAAGTACCAATTAGTTCTAGTCAATGTATTATTTATACATTTTAACAACGTTGATGGTTGTAAATATAAGCGCGATTGAACATCGTCAGAATAGTAGGCCAGTTTCTGTTTTGGCTAAAAATAAAATTGTAATGGCAGTTTATCAGCATCTGCTCCGGAGTCTTCTAGCGATGATGCTTCTGGCAACAAACAAGTAGAGTTGCTAGATGAACAAGTCAGAAATTCTGGATCTGATACCCCAACATCAGGTGCATTGTCTGAGCATCAGTTGCCTGATAAGTCTGCTAGTCCTCCGAATATTGACAATTATGCTGATATTGGTCTAGTTGAAGAGAATAGCCCATCATATCCCCCTGCAGACTCACAACAGCAAGATCCTCCAGAATTACCTAGCTTTTCTGTGAGTTTACTCCTTTGATTAATGAAATTTGTCTACCCTTTTAAGCTTTAATTGCACTAGATTAGTTGGAAGGATAGTGAAACAAATATTTGATTTTATATGTTCTCATAGTGCGTGTTAATATATTTGTGATTGTTTCTGGTATCTGTTTGTCTGGATGCAGGCTTATGATCCCCAGACTGGATATGATATTCCATATTTCAGACCATCACTTGATGAAACTGTACGTGGACAGGGACTACCATCTCAACAAGAGGTAAATTTTCACGCTGCATCTTTCCATGTGTAATTTAATGCACTGTTACTACACCCTGTATTTTCCAATGATGAATTTGAGCATGTGCAAAATAATGGGTGGTCTTGTAGAGCAATTTAATTCATTGGCCTCCAAATCTACAGGCCTTAACAGTGCATCCGGCCACCAGTCTATCAACTTCAACAATAGCCATGGTGCAACAACAGCAACAACCACCAATGGCTCAGATGTACCCGCAAGTCCATCTTTCTCATTTTCCCAATCTTATGCCATATCGCCAGTTTCTTTCCCCAGTTTATGTTCCACAGATGGCTATGCCTGGCTATTCTAGCAACCCTGCATATCCTCATCCATCAAATGGCAGCAGTTACTTGCTGATGCACGGAGGTAATTCACATCTCAATGCAAATGGCCTCAAGTACGGGATCCAGCAGTTTAAGCATGTACCTGGCAGCAGTCCCACTGGGTTTGGAAATTTCACCAGTCCAGCTGGGTACGCCATCAATGCTCCTGGTGTTGTTGGAAATGCAACTGGCCTTGAAGATTCATCTCGGATGAAGTATAAGGATGGGAATCTCTATGTTCCCAATCCACAGGTGCATCTCCAACTCCAATAGTTGTATGTTGAGAAATTGTTAGTTTTAATATTTCTGCTTGATGTTACTATTATATTATTGAATATTTTGCTGATAAGAAATTCTATTATCAGATCACATGCACTTCCGAGTTGCTATTTTTCATATCTATTTTTTACCTATCACCTCTTGATTATTGTAACGTGTTGAATAACATTGTGAAGTTACACATCTGCACATTATGGCTTTTGTGGTCAATCTTGTGCTCTTATAGACTTCCGACAATACTATTAGTTCTATCTTCACTTTAGTTACAAATTTGGAAAGAATAAATTTGACATTGCATTTCATTTGCAGGCTGAGACATCTGAAATATGGGTTCAGAATCCGAGGGACCTTTCAGGCTTGCAATCTGCTCCATATTACAACATGCCTGGGCAAACTCCTCATGCTGCATACTTGCCATCCCATAATGGTCATGCTTCCTTCAATGCAGCTGCAGCACAATCTTCACATATGCAATTCCCAGGTTTATATCCTGCCCCACCTCCTACTCCTGGCGCAATGGCAAATCCACATCATTTGGGTCCCGTTATGGGAGGTAATGTTGGAGTTGGGGTTGGGGTTGCTGCTGCTGCACCTGGAGCACAAGTTGGTGCTTATCAGCAGCCTCAATTGGGTCATCTCAACTGGACAACGAACTTCTGAAAAGTAAATGTCAATCTAACCCCTTGCTCAGAAGGGATTGAAGTAGTTATAGAAAAGTTTAGTTTTCTTTATGAAATGAGTAACCCACATAATCTTTTCCTATTCAATGCATATCGTTCAATTTTCTATATTCTCGTTTGCTTTAACTTTCACTGACTTATTTTCTCGCACCTGGTGAAATTATGGGTGCAAATCTGGCAACAGGCTACCGGTTTTTTACAATTTCTGGCTAGCAGTGCTGGGATGCACAAAAGAAACACTGGCTGTTTCATATTTGAAAGTATATAACATAAGGATAATATTCTGTAATTAACATTTTCGTATAAGCAAGCTTCATGCTCAGCTCTATATTAGGACTGGTCAAATCTGAACTTGACCGGGTTTGACCGCACATGACCTCAGAACAGCAAGCTTAGTTGAGCAATGTGGGCATGAGTGGTAGGATAGGATAGGACTGCTCAAATCGGGTCGTGTTGGACCGGATAAAACGGTCTGCTTTATTCGGTATAAAAGAGACAAAGATAGAGGCTTTTGGTTGTTAGTGTTTCCTTTACAAGAGTAGAAAAGGGAAAGCAGATTGATTCATTGATCTGTGTTTTTGTTCTCTTTAGAGGGCTATATGTGCTTTGCTCTTCCTCGGGATCGGCGACTCGTTGGCTTTTCATGTTTCATGCTCTAAAATCTCTGCACAACTCACCAGGCTCTTCCCCACCCCCCCATCACTTTGCCTAAAGCACACACCGTACCTTCCTTTATTTTATGTTATGTCTGCTACTGCTTCTCTTTCTCTCTCTATCTCTATCTTTCTTCTCTGGTTATATATTTATGATAACATGTTATCTGCTTTATGATTGCCTGAAAGTGAAACTCTCATGGCTATGCTTTACAAGTCATTTTAGATAATCTTTGATTCTGATTTCTTCTTTATACAGATTTGTATTATAATTCTGTGATGAACATGTAACGAAATGACCAAGCTGATGTTTAACTTGTTTGAAAATGAGACCAAATATAAAATTTGTTTGAAAATGAGACTAAATAACTAATTCGTAATTCGAATTGAGATTTCAAACTTGTTAATACTTAATTTTATATTTGCTTAATTTATGTAATAAATTAAAATTATTAGTTGAAAATTGTGTTGTAATATAATTATTAATTAATATTTAAATAACCATTTTTATTTAATTATTCAATTTTTTTCTCTTTCTTCCATTTAGAGTAACAGCCAAGCTTGAGTTTAATATAAAATGGACATAATAATTATAATTTATTATTATTATTTTTTTTTATAAAAAAAGTGACTTATAATGTAAGGAGGAGAGGACAGAAGATTTGATAGAATGAGAAGTGAGAAGTGGTCCTATGGACTCCCCCTTGCAATAGCATGCTTTTTATATTTAATGGAAGAACCAGAAGATGATTATTTTGAGTCACTCGTGCAATATTATCTCTCTCTTTTTTATGCCTCAAATTCAGTAATTTTTCTAGCCAAAACCAAAGAAAACAAATGAATAACTACGGCTATTGAATAATGCTAGAAATTATTATTATTATTATTATTATTATTATTATTATTATTATTATTATTATTATTATTATTATTTTTTGTGCATGGATATGTATGAAAACTGAAGAGACATTTTGCAAAAATGTCAATTTATATCATATTATTCAAGCAATAGCATTATGATCTTTGAGAAAAGAAATAATATTGTAGTTTTTCACCAAGTATTCTTTAAAAAATAATTTTTTTGGCAGAATAATAAAAAAATAAAATAGAATCAAGCTTTAAAAAAACGATATTTTAATGTTTGATTTTCTATAATAGATGAAAAATATTACCATATGAGAACTAACACTGATATTTAATATATATATTTTTTTCTAGCCACTATTTTTATTAAATACTTCTAATTAAATTATTGACTTGATACATAAGTGATTTTATAAATAGAGTGACTAATAATCATTTGCTGTAATAAACAAAAGGAAATAAAAAATTTAATAAATATTTTAAATTTAAATGTGAAAATAATAGTTTAAAAAAAAGGAAAAATTATATTGATGAATAGTAATGAGTTGTGTTTGGAAATATGAAATATATAAGGTAAAATGGCCGAAAGCAAAATTAGGGTATTGATGGAGTGTAATAGGGTGAGACCCACTGTAGAGATATGGAATGGAGCCATGGAGTTGCAGAAAAATAGAATTAAAATGATGGAAGCATGGAGATGGAGCTTTGGCCATGGTGGGTAGGCTTGGCATGCAATAATCCTTTTTTTTTTTTTTATTAATTTTGAAATTTTAAAAAATAGAAATAAATAAAAATAAAATGGTTATCAAATGTGGAAGCCACCAAAGAAGCATTGTTGTAATTTCATGCTTCTTTATTTCCTTTTGGATTAATGAGTAATCAAAATCTCTCAATTAGTGCTTCTATGACAAATATTAATAATTATTATCATATACAAAAACAATTAATTAATTATTTTTTCACTCTAAGTACATACCTTAATTATGTGTTTTGAATGCTTATATTGATATGTATATATAAATATATGTATATAAGGACAATTGCCATTATTGTAAAAAGATAGAAAAGAAGGGTTTGTGGGATGTCAAATCTAATAATGTAATGGAGGAAGTCTAATACTTGCACCTTCTAATGAGGGATGGATGGATGGAATGATAGTGGGGAAAATGGCTTGTCAAATGTTAAAATGTGGATTTTGGGTCCTAAATTTGTCATTTCCATAAATGTTAATCGTATAGTGTTTTAGTGTTTTAATCGATGAAATCACTAAATATGGTATGAGTAAATACGATTTTTGACTTAACTGTCCAAAAAAAAAAAATTAAATTAATGGGTTGATATCAATTTATATGTTTTTACTTACTAAAAATTTTGTTTTACGATTAACGACCGGATAATTAAATTATAGAATAGATTATTTTTAATGGGAAGAAGTTTTTCTAATAAAATTGAAGAATTATCGTGTGTTTGAAGGAAGATATAAAGAAAATAAAAAGGAAGAAGAGGATCAACATTGGCTTGCACACGCATGTTACTTTTTAGTACAAATCTCACTTTTCTTCTTTATAGCACACAAATTCCTTTGTCCTAATCCTATCTTATACTATTAATTAATATGTATTTCTACTAATTACTTTTAATTATTTAATTAAATCACATATCTTTTCATCTTTCATCTAGTTTCCTTCCTTTCCTTTCCTTTCCTTTCCTTTCTCTCCAAAAAGTTTAAAGAGCCACGAGTGCAATGATTTTCCAAATAAGCACCTCCCACTAACAACATCTCTTTTTGCTTTCAATTATACTCATAAACAAACAAATTAATTATAATTATTTTTTCTTTATCTTTTAATTACAAAATTAAAGAAACTTATTAATTTCATAAACTTATGTATTCTTTTCTTAATCTTCAATCAAATTAGCATGAAATGTGTGAACGAATGAGAGTGGAAGTTTGCAATTATAGATGGCACTAAATTAATAATGTGCATTAATGCTATTACTTTAATTAAGAGTTTCATAAAATTATGGATGACTTACATGTGCATAATATTGATTTCATATCATTTCAAATTTGGGATATCATAACAATTTAGTGCTTGTTTGATTATGTAAAATGTAATATTCTCAATGCATGATCTCATTTGGTTAAGAATAATCCATTATATTTTTAAAATAAATAAATACTATGTAATTATATTGTATAGTTAATTATTAATTATTAGAATTAATTAGAGGTATTAAGTTCAAAGTATTACGATAAAAGTGATATAATTTGAATATAATTAAAATATTAATCATCCCATTAATTAAAAAAAAAATTACTCAGAATCTGTAATTCTTCCAAACCAAAAAAACATATAAGTAGAAAAAACAAACCAAATGATTACATTATCTGCAACTTAATCAAGCATGGTTTAGAAACTAGTCCAAAAGATAGATATAAATTAATTAATTAATTAATTAATTAATTGGATTGGCACCACTAGAAAAGGTTAAACAACAAGAATCATTACCATAAACAAAAGGTAAAATTATTAACAACAAAATATAATCGATACAATAATATTTAATATATAGAGAGAATTGAAATTTTATAGTATAAGCCAATTAATTAATTAAGCAATGTGCATTATATTTACTGCATAATTATGAAATCTCATTAATTTGTTATTGAAATCACTAATCCCTCAATCATAATATAGGTAAAATTTATATGTTGCTTCCATGTTCATTTCCTGTTTACCATATCAAGTGCATAATGTTGCTTCCATGTTCATTTCCTGTTCACCATATCAAGTGCATAATTATATTCTTTGATTTGCCATCCAAATGGGCAACAAAGGTAAGTTAGTTTATATATATATTTTTTTTTATTTGTAAAACTAAAATAATATATATTATCATCATCATAATTAAAATTATTTTCTTCCCTTCAATCTCATAGTATCTTGATTTTAAATTTTTCTAATTATTATAAAAAATTAATTAATCTATAATTATTCACTATTCTCCCCACCACCCATTTAGTCAACCCATATACTATATTTTAACAATTTTTTTTTTCCAAAAAATAAAAATATTAAACAAATCTACAGTAAATTTACTATAAAAATCTGTTTTCCCCATGTAGAGGTGGGGAAAAATTCACTATATCACCATAAACAAGACTTGACAAATGCCCAATCTACAATACTCATATATATATATATATATATATATATATATATATATATATAATTCTTTGAAATATACAGAAAAATAGAGATTGAAATGGAATTTAAATTTTACAGCATAATTAGTTGGTTAAGTCAAAGCATCTTAGGAGCCGCATTAATTGACTGTGGAAATATAAATTAATTTAGAATGTATAGTTTAGGTAATAATACTGTGTCACACAATAAGGTATGCAATTACTAATGTGCAATCTTTCTGCCCAATCTTGGAAAAATTTCCCTTAACAAATTCATGTTTTGTCAACTTTCTAAAAAAATCTGCTACTTGATGTTGCTTTCATCATAATAGTACATTTTGTTAGTTGCAATTAAATATTCATAATACAATCTATTATAACAATATATTTGATACATATATTATGTTGTTTTTTATTAGAATTTATGGAATATTATGTCACGGAGTTTATTTACGCTCACCCACCGTATTTGATTTAGTAGTTTATATCAGCTGATTCAATTTGATTTTTTCGGAAATATATATATATATATATATATATATATATATATATATATATATATTAACGAAAAATAACTTTAATTAGGAATATAAGCTTTATGTGTCTAAGAAAAAAAAAAATCATAAACATTGATTGCTAAGCTACACACATTCTTTTTCTTTTTGCAATTTAATGCAAGGAAAAAAAAAAGTAAGGATCTTATGTCACTTCATGTGAGAGGGAGGAGGCAAAGTGAAAGATGGGTAAAGCAACATTTTTTTTTTCAATTAAATCACTAATCTCATTTTAAAATTTCATTATTGTCGTTATTAATTATTCATGGGACCATACATAGATCATATCAATAAGTTACAGTAATTCATAATTGTTGTTATTAAGATCTGCTTACTTGGATTTATGTTACCCTCATTAAATTTTAATTACTGATTAATAAATTAACTAATTTTATATTCTTATAAGCGATAAAATTGAATTTAATTTTTAAAATCATTTATTAGACTATTTGTATAGAATTTTGAAATCTAAAATAGTAAATAAAAAAATTTAAAATTTTGACTATATGTTATAAAATATTTTCATAGATGCATTGCGTGCGTTTGATGTAGGCAAGTATTTTCATTTTCTACGAACCAATAATGCCACGTCAAAAAGAAAAGTTGCCAACCTGGCAAAAACACTTGCACGTACAAGAGGAAGTGTGTGAATAATGGCATAGCCCCTTATAAGAGCCTGCTACTGAAACAACCACTAAAAAGAGACTCTCTCTTCTCCTTCTTCATAGGCGTGGCTTTTGGCTTTCATTACTTTCTCTCTCTACCAACACAGATATGTCCGCTTTCCTTCACTTCTCTTTTATATATATACAAACAAACAGTAATAGCATAGCATGCTGAAAACAGCAGACTTATTCCACTCTGTTTTTGTCTAATTCTTCCAAATCATCACTCTCTTGCTTCAAAACCAGACATCAAATCATTCAAATCTCACTGTTTCTTATTCTTCCTGTCCATATTTTTCAGATTCTTTTCTATAAAGAAGTATGGATTACAGTCATAGATATTGGCATAATCAAAATAAGGAAAACCCATCTTTCTCTTCTACTCTTCTTGATGCAATGTACCGTTCTATGGATGAATCCAATGAAAAAGGAGAAGAAGAAGAGCTTATTTTCTATAACAATAGTATCAGAAAGAAGCATTACACTAATAATGTTCGCGACGGCGGTTCAAGAAAAGAAGAAAGAATTAAAACTTGCATGATTGAGAAATGGATGCAAGAAGAAGAAGAAGAAGTGATTAGCTATCAGAAAATTGGGGTTGACAAAAAATCTGTGGCGGAAATGGAGGCGAAGCGTCAGCAGACGCTTCGGCCTCCTCACAATCCTATGTTGCTTAACTCGAGCTCTAGCTCGTCAGAATCAAGTTGCGGTGGTGGGTTTTCGTCTTCGGAATCTGAAATGATTTATGTTATGCACAGGCCTAAGCCGATTCGCACAAGCGTGTCGGCCAGGCCTAGAGACAGAGACAGTCATCTTCATCAGCATCATGATAAAGAAAGGAAACTTGCATCATCAACAACGACACAGAAGCCGAAAAATGATTATAATCATCATCAAGGTAGTAGTTTTACCAAAACTAAATCCAAGGCTTTAAAAATTTATGGTGATCTAAAGAAAGTGAAACAGCCAATTTCACCAGGAGGAAGGTTGGCTAGCTTTCTCAACTCACTTTTCACCAATGGAAACACAAAGAAAGCAAAGATTTCGTCGTCGAAATCGGAACAAACATCAACTTGTTCTTCAGCTTCTTCATTTTCAAGGTCTTGTTTAAGCAAAACACCATCAACTCGAGGAAATGGAACAAAAAGATCAGTTAGGTTTTATCCAGTAAGTGTAATTCTTGATGAAGAATCAAGACCTTGTGGACATAAAAGTGTTTATGAAAACAATCAAGAAGAGCAAAATAACAGTTCTTTAATGGCGGAAGAGCTTAAATTACATGTAATGAAGGAAAGTCGGCGCGTCGAACAAGTTGCTAGAGATCTCTTAAAGAATTATCAGAAGAAGAAGCAACAAGAATTTAATGTAAGAAGAGAGTTTAGTGATGAGGAAGAAGAAGAAGATGACGTGGCGAGTTGTTCAAGTTCGGATTTATTCGAATTGGATAATCTTTCTGCAATTGGGATTGAAAGGTATCGTCAAGAATTGCCTGTGTATGAAACTACTCATCTTGATACTAATCGAGCTATTGCTAATGGCTTAATCTTGTAATCTTAATTTAATTAACTGAAAAAAAAGTTTAATTAATTAGTTTTAATTATTAATATTAATGAATTGTGTGGGGGTTTAAATCATAGAGAGAACAAGATTCTTTTTTCCTATGTTTCTTTTAATATTCTCTACTTTCTTTGAATTCTTTAACATTCTGTTTGTTTATAATCTTTTTTACCATTAAAAAAATATGTAGACAGATCTTCAAAGAAAAGAAGAGGGAAAATCTTGAACATATATGCATGAGAAACTGTGACTATATATATATATATATATATATATATATATATATATATATATATATATATATATATATATATATATATAAGATTCTGCAATAGGGTTCACACGAGAAATGGAAAAAGGAAAGGGTAAAGATGGGGAAGAAGAAGAAGAGGTTAAAGCAAAGGCAGATTTTCTACCTTGTTATTGGTTATGGCACAAGAGAGAACAAACTAAAGAGCTTTTTTTTTCTCTCTTGTTATGCCTTTTCTAGTGGGGTCTATAATTGCTTCCAAATAACACTACCTCACAATAAATACATAAGAATTTTAGTCAAAAAGTTTAAGCTGATATATTTTCAAAAGAATCATTAATGCATATATCATCTGCAAAGAGTTGTTCAAGTTTAATTCATGATCGATCAAACAGTCATATTATAACGTAGTTAGTTATTAAGATGAACATTATTTTAATTCTTATTGATTAATTTATTTCAAAATTCAATTAAAGCTGATTATTTCAGTTTTAATTGTGGTAAAAATTAGATAGTTAAGTAATGTAAAGAGGGTGATTGAGATGAAGTTAGTGGGAAGGAAAAGAAAGGGTAATAGAGATGGTCCCTAAAGAAGTAGACAAAAGGATCCATACTTTGATCCTCTTAAACCTTGATGTCAAATTTGGTTGGCTTCTAAGGTATAAGCATGGGTTTTAAAGTTTTTCTTGTGTCTTCTCCAATTTGCTAAAAAGCCTTATAATGTATGCCAACTAATCCCATTTTTCAAACCAAAATTACCAAATTTTGACATTTTCTTTTGCATGTGTATAGATCATTTTTTCTTGTCACATTTTTGCATAAAATGGAGCTAATATGTATTTTTTTTACTGAATAAATTACTCCGCCTAACATAGTGGTTAACTACAGAGCTTTATTTACTGTCTTTGATAGTTCTTTTTGACTTAAATTTGGATTAGTCAACTTCCGTAATAATATATTACATAAAAAAAAAGTAAAAAAGGAATTATAATTTATTGTAAATATATATACTTTTATTTTTCCTCCTCTTTTCTTTATAGCTTCATTTTGTGGTCTCTCAAATATATAGGTATATACAAGATGCTTCTAAACCTTTTGAATATGTGGTCTCTTATTGCATTGGATCTGTAAATGCAAATGTTTTTTAAAAATAAAACTTTAAAGGCTGAAAATAAGCTTATTTATGCCTTCGATCTTAATAATAATAATAATAATAAAGAATGTGGGGATAATTTATTTTTTTTGGCCATACAAAGTTGGAGAGGGAATCACTTTACTTTTGTATACACTCAAAAATTTGTTTGAACCAAAAGAATCAAACACGTTCCCTCTTTTTTTTTCAATTCATCTTTATATGGTTGTGAGAATCTATTGTTGTCCAATTCTTCAAGTAAAGGATTCAAAGGCCGGTTTTGAATATTAAACGGAGGAAAATTTTCCTATGTCTCAAATAGGTGCTGACAATCTGGTTAGCAGAAATCGAACTCGAAATCTTCACCTCTTACAACTCTTATGATAAGTAAGATGACCAATATGTCATACCCTGATTAGCGTTTATAATTATTTTTACTACATTAAACATAATTAAATCTTAATTTTAATTTCTTTATTGAATTAAAATCAGATTACCTGATAAAGGTTAGTATCATTGCAAAATACATTTGCAAATTGCACCCTCAACTTTTTGAGTTGTAACAAACGCATCTTACTTTTATTTGACTCGAACTTACCCTAATCTATTATTTTTGTAACAATGTCAACCTAATTTCAAATCTTGGACCTAATTGAAACAAATGAAAAGTATATTTTCTAAAATTCACCTGAGGGATAAATCAACATGCTGCATGTTTGATTTAATGCCAACAATTATATGACGTGTAAAATTTTTTTGCATAGTTGGAACTATTCGGGTTAGCCCAGACCCGATAAAACCAAAAAATCTCTAACATTAATAATAAAATTTCTGAATTTAATTGCTAAAAAAGCAATTATTATAAACAAACTCTCTTATTGGACACTAATATAATTATTTAGTAGGCCCTCTAAATTCATTCTTTCAACAAAACCATCCTTATTTCTTAGCATATGCATTCTGATCAAAAACAGTTTATTAGTGGGTACAAATACAAATCTCTCAAATAATTAATATTTTATGAAGTAGCAAAGACGTTAAGTGAGTCTTAATAGGGCCACCAAATCATAACAGTGTGATATGCTAATTAAGTTATCATAATATATTTTCATAATTAGCAATTTTTTAATTAACAACCAAATTTTAATTAATTTAAAAGTTATGTTTATTAGAGCCTTGGATTATAGAAAAAGGAAAGGCTATGCTCTATAGTCAAAAGCTTTTATAGGTCTAAAATGGCTATAAGGTTGGAAAATATTGTAAGAGAGGGGGACCAATACTAATTTAGTTTTAATTCAAAAACAAATCAACTAGTGATTTGAAAAAAAAAAATAGTAATTAACTATAAAATTATTGGGTTGGGAATTTGTTAATTAATTAATTAAGATCTACTTAAAGATTTTAGATTTTGTAAGGATCAATAATTAATTCACCATAAGATAAGATAATCCCAAATGTGATTTCAATTTACAGAAATTATAAATTTTTTTTAGAATGAAATTTTTTTTTAGAATGAAATTTCTTCAAATTACCTGTGTTTAGGGGTTGTAAATGAACCGAATCGAACCGAATAATAATAGGTTCGGTTTGAATTCGTTTAGGTATTCGTGGTATTCGAATTCGTATTCGACTTGAATATCAATTAAAAGTTCGAATTCGATTCGACAATTATTTGAGAATATTCGCGAACAGTTCGATTATTATTCGATTAAAGTATTGATTCAAATATTCGAATTATACTTCGTTTAACCGATAAACTATTTTTCGAACACCCTCAAAACATATATATATATATATAATATTGTAATGTATTATAAAATATGTGGGAAGGCAATGGACCGACTGTCACTTACCAACCATACTAGTTCATGTGGGTATGAGCTAGGGTTTTAGCCAATTTCTTAATTATATCTATATTTTTACACCACAAAAAATCAATTCTTTGATCGGTTCAAATGACATTTTCATTGTCCATATAGAAGGACACATAATGGGTCATATAAAAGCAAATAATTCAAGTTTTTTAACCATTTTTGTCTCTTAAGATTTGATATATGTAGCCATTAGTGTTTGCTAATTTTGCTGTTATTGCTTTCTTTGTCCAATATTTTTGAAACAAGTTAATTAATAATGGTAGACAGAAAGGACAGGATGATATTAGATCATATCATAGTATATATAATCTGTCATTAGATTTTTCTAATTAGTTGTTATCCATTAATTTGGAATTATATTGTAAGGAAATAATTTTTTATTGTTAGTTTTGGTGTCAAATTATTTAATTTGAATATTATTTTATATCAATTCATTTTTTTTATTGATTAGAGTTTTAATATATATTTAGAATTGCATTGAAATTTGATTAGGATAATTTATTCTTAACGATCCACTTTGGCTCAATTGATAATTGTTTGACATTTGTAAAAAATAATTTTTAACATAATATAAGTCATTTGAAAAATGTTGTTGAATATAGTTTTAGTGACTCCAGTGAATTAAATAAAAATAATATTATTATAAATTGTACAATATATAAAAATATATATTTTTTTGCAAAAAAAAATAGAAAATATAAATTTTTTCTTTAAATTTATTTAATGGTTCTAATTATACTTATATATGTAAAAAAAATCTTTTTGGAATATTTACTCAAAAAATAAAAATTTTTCATTTAAAAAAAAAAACTGAATTGAAAATAAAGGGGAAAAAAAAGGGTTTATGGTGTTAATAATGGTCCACAGTGAACTTTAGAAAACACGTGATGGAGGGGCCAACCATATTTCTCATTTCCTGCCTCGCATGCACACGTGTGCTCCCCCACGTACCCCCCCACTCCTTCTTTCTCATCATCATAACAAATTATTAATTCTGATTTTTATTTTTGTTCTGAAAAAATTACATGTATATATTCTTGAATTCATACTTCTCAATTCTTCCTTATACAATTGCTCTTTTCTCATACCATAAATTTAGGATCTAAAATTAAATTTAGCTGTTTTTTACAAGATCTATACCTATTTTAGTAACTGTTAACTGTTTTAACTGTTAATTGTTTTAATTATCTGATATCATAATTATCTTTTGTTGAAATTATGATTTGATTAGTTTTGAGATTTAGTAATTACCTTTTTATTATAGAATATTTCTTCCAATTTGATGGATATTTTTACATTTGCTTCAAAATATGTTAGGAATATTAACTTTTTATAAGAAATAATTTTAATGTATCATGTAAGTAAACACTATAGATGATAGTGTTTTGGTTAAAATATCAAAGAATACTATTTTTTAGAAAATTATTATCCAATATAACATTAATAAATTACAAACTATACATCAACTATCAATTATGGCTAAAATAAAATATAACATTATGTAAATTTGTCCACTTTTGGGGTTTCATGAAAAGAATAGACCACAATCAACAAAATTAATTTGTATCATAATATAAATTTCATTCTTTACAAAAAAAAAAAAAAAAGATTTATTTAAATTCAAACTCCACCATCTTAATAATAAATTAAAGGGTTTTTATTTCATAAAAAATTTTAAACTCGAATTTATTATCTAAATTGTATATTTATTCACTAATCACTACTTATTTTTATCGTATCTTCATAGCTAGAATAACAAAATTCCCATAACAAATAAAGCATATAATAAAACATTATTATGTCAATTAATGAAAATAAAATATCAAAAAATAATACAAAATATCACAGATATTGGGATTTGGGGACCTCTGAGATAATTAACCTTGCCTCCATAATGCCTAGCAAAAAAAACACTACCATCCATCACTTGACACTTGTACTTTCCTTCACGTGTGGCCACGTAATACCATTATAGTAAATTACGAAAATGCCCATCCTAATATAATTTGAATTTTCTTTCCAGAATGGGCATTAAAGAGAAAATAAAAAAAATATATATATATATAATAAAATTCATATAACATGAAGGTATTGGAAGGCAGCTTTAGTAAAAGAAAGGGGTATATATGGACGTGTGGGGAGTTAAGAACAGAAAGCGAAATAAGAGAAATATTTGGTGATCCCAAGAAGATTATATATTGTGGGGATCAAAATTGTTTAACAGTCTGCAGCTTTTTCTTTTTTAAATTTTAATTTTTGATTAGAAAGAGACAGATAGAGAGGGAAAGAAAGAAAGAAAGATAGCTAGAGATGATCATATCTACATTTGAACTTAACTTAATTAATTACTTTTCTTAATCCTTTGCTTAATTCCTTAACCTTTTTGTTTGTTGTTTCAATGTCCATACATTTTCTGCACTACTTAAACTGATATTTAACTGAATTCCCATATTTTATATTGAAAAAAAAAATTGTCCAAACAGATAATTTTTTGGTTCTTATAGTTTAAAATAAAATCATCCATTGGTTTTTGGTTATGTTAACCTAAAAGTAAAAATAAAGTTATGACACCCCAGCTTACGTCCTTCCGACGTTATTTTCATGCATTACTTGTATTTTCATTAAAATGTATCACTTGCCATAATTTTTCAAAAACATAGAAAATTAATCATATCACATTCTAATTGAATCGATTGAAACATATTTATTAATTATAAGCCAAAATATTTTTTTTTCTTTTTGTCCATATTCCATGGACAGATCCAATAAGAAAAAGAGCAGTTTCCAAGAAAATTAGCGAATTACATCCAGCCTTTCTTTTTGTGTTCTTCTTTCTTTATTTCATATATTAAAAAAAAAAAGAAAGAAAGAAACTATAGGTTGAGGTATGAGATGGGTATGGTGATCGGATATTTAGCAATGTGTGTGTTGTGGGCATGAAAAGTGGGAGTGGAAGGAAGAATCTGCACATATATGCATAAGAGCTTTTGTCTTCTTTTTATTAGATAGAAACAAAGCATAACTCTGAGGCAACAAACTTGTTTCTTGCTTTTCTTCTTTCTTGATGTGATCGATGGAAATTAATTTTTTTTTAATATTTTTGCAGAATATTTCAAAAGAAATGGTTTTATATATAACAACAAACCAATCTTTACCTTTTAATTATTGAATTATTGAGTTGCAACTTGCAAATTCCAAAAATTCTTCCAAATTACTTTGCATTATTTGCTAATCATAAAAGATATGTTGTGAGTCTTTGTAGTATTAATTGTTTGGCTACCGTTCAACTAGAGGTGACTACGGACCGGTTTCGGTGGGCTAAACCGTAACCGGTCTGTTGAACCACCGGGCCAGTGAATCGTCGGTTCAGGGTGGTTAATCGGCGTTCGGAACGGTTAACCGACGGTTCGAGAACGGTTAACGGTTTATAACGATTACGGTTTGAAATTTCGTTGAACCTGAACCAGACTGCCTACCGAATGGTTCCAATTTTTGTTCAGCCGGTTCAGGACCGGGCCGAGCCGATTTTTCCACGGACCAAGCCAACCCGGCCCATGGTCACATCTATGTTCAATAGTTTCGGTAGTTGGTAGATGTTTTTAGCTTTTTTTTTTTTTTAAAATATTAATTATTATTTACAAATACTATTTAATCCACTAAAAACTATTTTAAAATCAATTTTATAATAAAAGTTTTTGAAAATTGTCACCAAATATAGCCGTTATATTTTATTGGTATGTTTAGCTATAGAATAAAATGGGAGTATATGTAGCTTTATTAATTATATGGACGTTTTTAGAGAAATTAAGAATAATCTTTTTTCTTTTGCTTTTAATTTCTTTAAACACTTTATTATATCACGTTTCTCATGAACATATATAATTAATTGAGGCCGGCTAACCATCAAATGATAATGATTGCAAGGTTAATTAACATAATCAAATAATTAAAACCCAAAAGCATGTCCATTAAGGATGCTATTGTTAATCAATTACTAACTCATTTGAGGTATGTAATCACTAAATCAACTAATTAAGTATATATAATTATTATATGCTTTGTACTATTAGTTTAGTTTATACAAATTAGTATAGTATTTACTTTATCTTTTGAATTAAAGAAAATAAAAAATAAAAAAGAAAATAAAAAAAAAACATTGCTTTCAAGAATTGAAAATCAAAATCATTTTATAGGTAAAAATATAGGTATATGTATGGGTTTATTATATAATTATTATTATTATTATTATTATTATTATTAGGAAATAAGAAAAATGTAGTATAGGTTGCCGACCAAGGGCAATAGGGTTGTAGCAACCTTATGATAACGCCTATTGAATAAATGCGTTGTCTTCATCGATACTTCACACCAACGCCATCGCTATCTGTGTGTATTTTCAGCTTACTTTTTTATTCAAAACTTAAGAGAATTCTAATTTTATTATTTTGGGGCCATTTCATTAATAAACCTGTATGTTGTATTTATGTGGTATTTTATATACTTACTATTTCTTTTTGTGCACATGGTTCATTACCAACGGTTCATTGGTTCGCGAAATCTTTGAATATGAACCATCCGCTGGCTGAAGGAATTTTGGGCCTATTTATCATTTATGGACAGTAAATTCATGTTATAGTTTAAGTCCGAAGACAATTCAAAAACCACAAATCTTAATCAACAACAACAATATAGTAGCCACTTAAACCTTAAGATTTTTTTTATAACATAGATTTTACGTCTGTTACTAACCAAATCCTTATCGATATCTAAGACTCGTAAATTTCTAGCTAATTCCTCATTCCAAACAGTCTTGGGTCCTCCCCCGACCCATTTAGCCTCATTGACCATGAGAATGTCTTCGTAAAACATGCCCATATCATCTAAGTCTTCATTCTCTTACCTTATCGCTAACTTTCATTACGTTGATGAATTGTATATTACACCTATTAAAAAAAAATAAAAGGACTTCACTCACTATAGACAAAAAATTAAGGGCCTACGTCAATTTTTGAGGAGGTAAAGTACAATTTGAAGGAAACAGTAGCAATCACTACTATACTCTTTAGTCGAAATCTAGAATTAGGTTAGGGAAGAGGACCAAATTAAACTATCAATTCGAAAGCACAATTTAAATATTTTTTTAGGAACATTTGATAAGTGGTACTGGTAGCTCAATCTCGAACGCACAACTGCTGGTTCAATCGCTGTATCATTTATTTATTCATACTTCTTGTTGCAATTAATGTGAGAAAATTTTTTGGTTCAAGTCCTTTTCTAGTAGGTTTTAATTATATTCTATATTATATTTGCAATTTTTACAAAATGCATTTGGTTTGTATGTGAAATTTAGACTCAAAGAAGGGAATTTTTATTTGAATATACCATAAAATAAAACTAATCCATAAAAAATATGCAGTTATATTGATGAAAGTGTATATAAGGGCCTTATATACAGCAATACACACTTAAATACGAGGATTTAAAAATTCTACTAGTTAATCGAAAGGATCTAAATGATAAAATATGTTCAATACAAAGGGTTACGTATGTGTTAGGTTAAATTTTTGCGACGTGATTGACGCTTTAATAGTTAATTTGATGTCAACATTAACAAAACAAATTTGGACATTATTTTGCTATTTTGAATGCCTGAAAATAAAGTACACTGTAGCTTTTGCTGCTTTAAACATGCAAAAAATTAGATGGAAAACGACACTGAATTGACATTATTTAGTTTTAGGTAGAATTTGATTTGGTTGTTTGTTTCTATTTGGCTTTGTTTTTCTATTTGGCCCATAATTGAGTTGATTTTTTCAATTTTACCCTTTATCCTAAAATTTACTATTATATTAAATTTAAACTACTTAAGATATGGATTTGTCAGTAATATAATATATAAATTACTGAATTTAAATTCCTTATTATTTCCCAAAATATGGAGGTAGTAGCCTTTTTTATGGGAGTCTTAATACGTTTATATTGGTAAGAAAAAAGATGTATTTTTGAAGTGCTTTTTCTCATGTGTTATTATCAATAAACATATTGTCTACTTACGGTTTATTTTTGTAATTTTTTTTAGTTTATTTGTATTTATATTATTTTTCTAAAAGAAATTAGCAACTTTAATAATATTTCTATGTCGATTGATGGTTAAAAAAAAGAGTCTAAACAAACTAAAAAGATTATAGATATGTTTGATTTGACTTGAAAAAAAAAAAATTAGGTTTGAGCTCGGCTAATTAAAATTAAACAGAATATAGTTAAATGAATTCAAACATTACTTAGATAACAAAATCAACGGAAACACACCTAATTAACTAATGCAAATGATTTGGAATTAACCATCAAATAATTAATGGGTGCATGAAAAATATGAACTGTAGTTTGTGAATTATCTTGAACCAAAATAGAATTGGTAGAATCTTAAATCGTAAATTGATAGAATCTTATCGTGAATTGTTATGAACCATGAATTAGTCAGTTTTAACTGATTCGGACAGTTATTTTTATGTAGTTTTTTAATTTTTTTTAGCGAGAGTTATAGAGAATTAAGGGTTTGAGCTAACAAAATTAGGCTAACATGATTTGAGTTATCAAAGGCTAATTTGAAAGGGTGTTAGAGAAATGATATCAACAATTAAAATAATTAAAAAAAGAGTTTTATTATCTAAAAAAATATCTAAAAACAGATATTTAATTAATTTATTTATAAAAAAATAGCTAAAAAACAGATATTTAATTAATTTATATATAGAAGTATAAAAAAATTCAGACTTATTGTAAAATGTTTTACCATTATTATATATATATTGTATAATTATTGTATTATTGTGTTTTAATTCTGTCTTTCGCTTATATATAAAATAAAAAGTGAGTCTTGTTTCTTTAATCCTTCATCACCATTAAAAAATATTAAAAAGGTTGATTAGCACCTTAAACTACTCCATTAATAAACGAATTTAGCAAAAAAAATAAGCAAAAGCTGAGCTTAACCGACTCCACCAACTTTGGAGGAAAACGAACGTGGTGGTTAAGTACAAATTAATACAGATTAGCAGAAAACAATAAAATTAATTAGTAATCAATAAAATCATTAAAAATCAATATACAATAACAAGAATCAATAGAAATTAGTATCAATAAGGATTTTGTGAGTAGAAATCAGGAGAGAATTTCAGACAAAAAAAAAAAAAAGGATTTTGTGAGAGAAATAGGATTTTTGAGAAGTTTTTGTTTCTTCAAGAATGAAGCCGTATTTTGTTTGTCTAACTACTGTTGGTGGCTGATAAAGGTTGGGATTGTCCCAAGAGAAAATCGATGACCGGCCTAAAGGTGTTTGATTTGGATCAATGGGCTGGAATTTGAATAGTCCAAGCCCACACCACTTTCCTTCCTAACTAACTACCTTAACGCGTTGAAACGGAAAGCGGTACAAACAAAACAACAGAGAAGGCACCTTCGCTAAGCAATCCTCCATTGAAGAAAGCCGAGAAGCAGAGTAACATTTCACAGATAAAAAATGAGTTTTCTATTTGGAAATAGGAAATCCCCTGCAGGTATTTTATTAGTTATTTCCATCTTTTGAATTGACTACTGAATTTATGTTTTTCACTGTAATTCTAGTTGAAATTTTAACTTGTGTTAGTTGTTTGATTGGATTGAATCCGATAATGCATGATTTCATAATTTGATCAGGTTTAGGGTTTTTTCAGCATGGATTTTATTTGGTTTTTTGTTTTGTGTGGCAGAGCTTCTGAGGGAAAACAAGAGGATGATAGACAAGTCAATTAGAGAAATAGAAAGGGAAAGACAAGGTCTTCAAGCTCAGGAAAAGAAGCTGATTGCTGAAATTAAGAAGAATGCTAAACAAGGACAGATGGTAAAATTATGTGTTTTTATTGAATTGGATGATTGTAACTCATATGGGTACTTATTCATCTTGTTATTGTGGCTTTGCCTTTTCTTTTCCTCATGATTTTTCTTTGTTCATTGCTCGAATTTAAGCTGCTATGTTAAGTTGTTGATTTTGTTTGAGTATTTTTTCGGGTGAAAACTCGGGTTTTCAGTTCTTAGTCTCGTATTATGGTTGCTTTATCCCTATGTATTGTACTAAAGACTAACCTATTTGCACCTTTGTTCCTACTATTTTGTATCTCTTCATCATCTTTACCATTCATGGCATATTAAGGGTGCATTACTCGCATAACATAATTTCCCAGTTCCCTGCAAGCTTATCTGTGTGACTGATTAGTTGGGCTGCCTTTTTCATTTCAGGGAGCTGTGAAGGTAATGGCAAAAGACCTTATAAGAACAAGGCATCAAATTGAGAAATTCTATAAACTTAAATCACAATTACAGGGTGTGGCCTTAAGAATCCAGGTGTGTTTTGGCAATTGTGCTTCCTATTATTTGTCTATATTATGCTTTTTTCCTCCTTATTGTCAGCAAATCTCTATAATAACTATATCATAATAGAGTGAAAGAAATCATTAACCTGTTTTTGTTATAATTTGTTCGTGTTGGTGATCCCATTTTTAATTACAACTTATTGAAAAGAAATATGGTTTATGTTTCATCAATTAGTTTGGATTTGAAAGCCAAAAGCTTTATTGTCTTTAAAATCAAGAAATATAAGGTTTTCTATATTGTGTAGCAACAGAACTCCGATATTTGTTTCGTATTAAAGCTGACTGATTTAGTTCTGTTTAATTGGATGCCTTGAAATTCACTGTTGTTATTTACTTTCGCTGTGATAAAGTCTTCGCAGCTATTTTTGATGTGTGTAAAAATTTATGTGTTTTCAGACATTGAAATCAACTCAAGCAATGGGGGAAGCGATGAAAGGTGTCACAAAGGCAATGGGTCGAATGAATAGGCAGATGAACCTAGCATCATTGCAGAAGATAATGCAAGAATTTGAGAGGCAAAATGAAAAGATGGAAATGGTTACTGAGGTGATGGGGGATGCTATTGATGATGCTTTGGAAGGAGATGAAGAAGAAGAAGAAACGGAAGAGCTTGTAAGTCAAGTGCTTGATGAGATTGGAATTGATATCAACAATGAGGTATGTACTTTTCCAATCCTCTTTTTCTTTCTGTTCATTGTAGACTGAATTTATGCAACTATTAAAGCAAGAACATTTGACCTATATGCTTTCATGCCATCAGAGAGTGAACTTGGAAGTATGTATATTGATCTTGATGTTTTCTTCAATATGCAGCTGGTCAATGCACCTTCAGCTGCTGTCTCTGCACCAGCTTCAAAAAACAAGGTTGCCCAGGCTGAATCGACAGGGGCCCATGATGAAAGTGGGATCGATGACGATTTACAAGCAAGATTAGATAATTTGAGAAAGATGTGATTTGGAGATTTCGCTTTGCTACTATGTAGACGACTCCATCTATGTAACAATTAGCAAAAGAACTGGTTTCTCATTGTAGATAGTATATATGAAGCTTCTGGTAATTATTTTATATTCATTAGATTGGTGCTACATTTGTAAGAGCTTTCATGTAATCCAATAAAGATTTGAGTGATGCTGGCTTTTTTTTATGGAATATCTTTGTAAGGAATTTGTGTGGAGGTAATTATTATGTAGAAACAAAAAAGAAATTGTACCTTTAAAGAGCAAGAATAACAGGAACTTGTTTTTCTTGAGGCTATTGTTCAGATAAGGAATCAGGCGGTGGAGGAAGCTCAAGATGATGAAATTCTAACATCAGGCCTTCCATGGAGTTCTGTGCTGTTGCCAGCCTACTGTCATCAGAATTCTGTATCGTCAGCCTACCATCATCAGAATCCAATCGTTGAATTGGCGTACGACAAAGCGGACAATCAGAGTGAGTGTAAAGCCACATATCTATACAAGGAGCATGAAACGAGTGACTGCAATCTGAAAGCTGTCGAACATATTCTTCATCTTCAAAATCCGTCAGGCAGACTACACATTCAGTTGCAGGTGGTGTTTCTGAATTCTCAAACCCTTTTTTAAACTTGAATGTTGATGATGAATATGAACTTAGATTGATTGAAACACTGTTCTCTCGCTCTACAGGGTTCATTAATCCTGGTCTCGGTTGAGATAACATATGACGAGATGTTTGTAGTCCCACCATTACCAAAGCATATACAACAAATGCAATGATGATTGCGGCCAACACGCCTAGTCCATAATACCAAAAAGCAGACATAGTTTGTTGATATCTTTCTGTTTAAGGTTGTTAAAAGAGCTTATAATATGGGATTCAGACTTTCAGTTCTGCAATAGCAGCAAGCGGTGGAAATTATTCCCCACCATTGCTGGTTTTGCATTTGCTGCTATATTCCTTGTAGAGGAAAAGCATCTGGTTGTGAAATTTCCTAAGACCATAGCAAAAACGACAGCACCAAGACGTGGGAAGACCCTTTGCTCACAGCCTATAAAGCTAGCTAGAGCGTATCTTTGCATTAAATCAAATTTATATGTTTAAAAGCTTCCATTAATTTCTAGGTTTGCCGGCGCAGATTCTTGAATCCATTTTATCCTCAGTGGTGTAGTCATCGGTAAATCCACGCACAGTCCACCCTGGTCTATTTTCTTGTTTCTCATTTTATAAGTTTCCTTGCACAATCATGGAATAATAATGGTAAGTACTCTTTTAAGTCCCTGAAGTTTTACATAATAATTTCTTAGTCCTTATATTTTTAGAAATAAAGTAATTAACAACAATTCTTTTGTTAGAAACTTAGAATTGTTGTTAAAACATAATAAAAAGATATTAATATTCATGGACTAAATGGTTTCTATGTAAAATTTCAGGGCTTAAGTAGTTTATTTTGTTAAATAATGTAACAAAATAAAACTTAAAATACAAATTATCTCTAAATAATTTTTCAAAATCAAAGGATCCGATTTTAGATTATGAAAAACATTAGAAACATAAAAATAATTATCTCAAAGATTAATGACAAAGTCAAAACTATATTTGATTGAAAAATTGTGAAAGAAGAGGGACTAGGGGGAAAATGAGCTTTAAGAATTAAAAAAATAATAAAAAAATAAAAAGGCACATTTGCGAAATGATTAAGCTACAAATGAAAAGATGAAAAAAATTCTACTATTGATTGTTAGCGAGAAAGAAAACAAATGACGGAAAAGGCTTTAATTAACGATATAAAGGGAAGAAAGGAAGATGCAAATAAGAATTAAGTTTCAAATTAATCAAAGGTAAGCTATTCTTTCTCTCTACTTGATAGTTTAAATTAAGATACTGATAGAGATTATGAATAATTTCATTACAAATTTAGTAGAATCTACTGAAATTTCTCATAATATTGATCGTGTTTGCGTTTAGTGTATTAGGTTCCTGAAATAGGATTTTGAATTGAAATTTCAGCAACAATAGATTAAGATTACTAAACCTATATAGAATAATGTCCACCAAGTATTTGATCAAATATCTAAAAGAAGAATGGCAAAAGAATATGTGTGCTATGTTAGGCATATTGCTGGAAAAGCACTTAACTCTAACGTTAATCCTTAGTATGTTTACTCTACATCTGGAGAGTTTCATGATGTTTGGACCTAGGGAGTAAGAGAAAAGTGACGGTTTCTACAGGACAGTAAAGCTGCCTCTGTTTCTGTGGCAGATTCATTTTCTGTGTTTGTGGTGTAAAAACGGCAAAGTTAGCGATGGACTTAGGCAAAATATAAAGCATGAATCTTGATCCTTGTTATGTCTAATATAGATTTGGAAAGTTTCATAATTTTAGGATTTGGGGATTGAGAGATAAATTGACATTTAGTAGAGAACGTCAATGCTGTCCCTGCAGCAGCAAATGTTAAGTTAAAATGTATTACAAAATAAGACTAGCTTCAATGAATATGAGCTTGTAGAAGATGATTACATTTTACGTATATTTTAATAAGAAACAAGAATCATTCAATTTGGATGATAATTGAGAAAGTTATGAGCTAGTGAGTGTATCATGGTCAAGTAAATAAAACATGAGTTTAATGAATTGTAATAAAAAAAGTCATAGAGTTTAGTAACTGTATGATAACTATTTTGATAAGATGAATAGAGAGAATATGGATGTAGAGTTCAAGAGCTAAATACATCAAGTTAAGTTTTATAAGACAAGAAGAAGTAATGTGTTATAAGATAAATTCAGTCAGTCAAGTAAGCGAAGCTCTAATATAGAAATTATGTTATGATTTATGAATGATGTATTGATATATATTTTTGAAATATTGTTAAGTTTCTAGAGCCAACGACCAAGAAGAGGAAGTTAGGAGAAGGCGTTGTTTCATGGCAAGATCGTAAAGTTGTGAGTAATCAATATAAAATTTTATGTTTATAAAATCTTTCTAGCTATTTGTGTTTTTTGTTACATGGTGATTCCAAAATGAATCATTTAATATGATTAATCAATTCTGCTATATGATTTATTTATGAACTTTCAAAAAATGATTATGAATTATGACTTCCTTTTATGAATCTTTTAGTCATTGTGCTTTGTTTTTAATTTATGAATGAGCTTTTCAAAAAAAGCTATGACCATGAAATTGCTTAAGTCTTTTATGACGAACTCTTTATGTTTATGGCCCAAATGCTAAAAACTATGAATGTTTGATAGAAATGCCCTACTGATGAGGGTAGTGGTTAAAATCATCAGCGGTGTGCACTTGGGGAGGTATACCCCACATCCCTTACTAGAATTGGGGTTAATCAGTTTTAGGCACAAGAAATGGTCCATCTTGTATAGCCCGCAATAGGCTTTATGGAAGCTTGCCAAAATACGGCCTCTGCTTTTGAAGGAAATCTATGGCCTGTTTCGGTTATAATGTAAGTAGTTCAAGTTTTATGATCTTTTATGATATGACTTTCATGTTTCATAAATGATTTCAGTTTTCAAAAAATTCTTTATGAATTGAATTTTTCATGGAACCAAGCATTTCGAATCAAACAAATTTTGATTTTATGCTCATGCAAGAATGTACTTATATTGTTTGCTCATTGACTTTCAAACTCACCCTTTTCGCTCATTGAGTTTTCCCGGTCGTGACAAAAATAATCCTAGTGACTAGAACATTGATGGGAGCTTTTTTTTTTTTTTTTTTTTTTTTTTTTTTTTTTTTTGAAGGGTGGTGGCAAAAAAAAAAAAAATAAAAAAAAAAAAAAAAATAAAAAAAAAATTATTTGGTTATTTGAGTTTTTTGTGG